>BQNB010094454.1:0-26116 GCA_026074375.1 Tanacetum coccineum
ATATTATATAACACAAACAAAAATATTTATGGTCAAAGTTGATGAAAAAAGACTTAAAAGATTCCATTATGGACACTTAATATGGAACGGAGGGAGTATATAATTTTGAGTCCTAATCAAATTAACTATAAATTATCAATCTACCAACTTGGGTTTGCGCTTGCGACAATGCATAGAACAAAGAGCAGCCAAACCAAAAGATGTTTGATTCCAGGATACCTTACTCGAATCAATGGTCGAAATACTGATTTTTTTAGTACCTATCACAAACACCTAACCATAAAAACGTAGAATGCCCATATTATAAGCAACTTACTTCATTGATTCAAAAGTCGGCACACCAAACAACTTTAACAACATAAAACACAGACCTATACTAAACAAATTAGCTGATTTGTTTCAACTTGCATTTTAAAAAACAACAGAACCAGATCCATACACTTGACGCAAGTAACAAGACCCCTATACAACTTGTTTATTCCACTTCTCTTTTATTCGTCCATTTCATCATCATCGTCAACCTCCTCAGTCTTCATCCTCTTCACAGCTTGTGCAGCTTCATTGCGAACACCATTTGCACTAGGAGGAACTTCGATCAGAATATCAGACTTCTGACCCGTTGCAGCATTCACGAGTCCACCATTCCTTTCCACCCTGTAAGTCAATCCGTCCCCATTCATGTCTGCATTTCACTTTCTGCGACCACAATATGACTCGGATCATATGCACGAGGAATGGGAGAGAGAGTGGCGACGAATGACGGTGACGCGTCTAGCATGGAATGGTGGGGTGACACTAGATGGTGGAGAGGTAGGGAGGACTAGATAGAGAGAAAAGGGATAAAAAATTGAATGAAGGTATAAATTTGTCATTTCTAACTCGAAAATTAAATGTATTGCGAAAAGTGCCACATGACGATCAATTGAGATCTGAGTAGTTTACGCGGTTAAGCAAGACACCAGATGCGGTATAATTCAAAAAGATGACTACTAGTGACTAAGTTGGCTTAGGGAAACATGGCTACAAAAGTTACTTGTCTCGGTATTTAATTATCACCAACTTATTTTCAGTGATAATAAATTAGAGTTAATTGCAAAAATCGTCCTCTAGTTTGTGCGAGATTTAATGAAATTGATCCTCAAAAAGAAAAATCCAAACGAATCTTCTCCCTATGGTTCTGACTCGCAGTCGGGTTGTGGCGACTCTTGACACAGATCTTTCTGATTATTTTGACTGTTTGACAAAAGACATGCAAATGATCAAACTACCCTCAAACGTGTTTTATTAAATAGTCCCTAATGGTTTGTTATATAATTAGCGGATTTAAGTCCCATATGGTTAATTTTTAACTACTCCCCCGTCCTCATTTACATGTCCGCATTTCCCTTATGAGATGTTTAATTTAATTAAAAATATAAAAAATTAAAAATAAATATCCAAAAGTCTCTAAAGATATAAAAAAAACAAAAAAAAAGAATAAAAAAAATGAGAAATAGGATACTAAAAATAATAAAAATTAAAAAATAAAAAAAAATTAAACTTATACGATAAAAAAAATTATCAAATAAATAAAGAATAAATTAAAATTAAGATAAAAAAAAAAGAAAAATCTCATGCAACAAATCAAGAAAAAAAAGAAAAAAAAAAAAGAACCAAAAACATGAAAATTCTTCCAAAACAAAAGACAAACATCCAAACATATAACAACCAACAACACATCCGATTAACCAAAAAGTCCACAACAACCCGCCCACCACCCCGCGCAACCACCCCCACCACCCCGCACCTCCCAAACACCCTCCCACCTCTGCCGCCTCACCCACCCCATCACCATACCCTATGCCCAGCTCAATCAACTCCCCCCCAATCCCCACCCCCCTTCCCAGCCAACTCCCCCCCTCATCACAACGCCCCCCTCACCTCCAAACCCGCACCCCCCCACTGCCCATCCCCGCCCCCCCCCACCCCCACAAATCCCCAACGCCACCCCACCACCACCCCTGCACACCATCCGCCCCGCCCCCCCCCCACCCAAACCCCCCCGACTCAACCCACCCCACAGTCTCCCCCCACCTCACCGACACCCCAACCAAACGCCTCACCCCCCGCCCCCCCCCCCCCCCCCCCACCCCCCCCCACCCCCAACCTCCCTACGCCCCCCCCCCCCCCCCAACCACCACCCACCCCACCGCCACCCCACGACCCCCCCCCCCAACCCCCACATCCCAACACCCCCCCCTACCCCCCCCACCCCCCGACTACGCCCCACCTTCCGACGCACCCGCACCGCACCTCCCCAACTCCTGCACAGCGCCAACCCCCACACCCTCCTTCCACCCCCCTACCCCCCACAACCAACAACCCCCCCCCCCCCCCCCCTCACGCCCCCCCCCCTCCAACACCCCTCCCCCCCTCCCCACCCGCCCTCGCCCGCCACACGACGCCACCCCCTCCCCTCCCCTACCCCCCCCCTCAGCCCCCCCCCCATTTGAAAAGTGCCACATGACGATCATTGAGTCGAGTAGTTAAGCGGTTAAGCATGACCAGATTGGGAATAATTCAAAAAGATGACTACTATGTGGAAGTTGCTTAGGGAACATGGCTACAAGAGTACTTGTCTCGGTATTTATTATCACCAACTTATTTTGTGATAAAAATTAGAGTTAATTGCAAAAATCGTCCATCTAGTTTGTCGGGTTTAATGAAATTGATCCCTCAAAAGAAAAATCTAACGAATCTTCTCCCTATGGTTCTGACTCGCATCGGGTTTGGTCTCTTGACCGATTTTTCTGTTAGTTTGACTGTTTGAAAGACTGAAATGATCAAACTACCCTCATACGTGTTTCTTAAATAGTCCCTATGGTTTGTTATATATTACGGATTTAGTCCATGTGTTAATTTTTACTACTCCCTCCGTCCTATTTTTATTGTCCGCATTTCCCTTTTGAGATGTTTTAATTTAATTGTCCACTACAAAAAATAGATAGGGAAGTTTGATCAAGTTTACTATATTACCCTTGTTTAAAATTATAATTACAAACTTGAAATAAGACTTTAATTAATTAGTTAAGGGTAAAATTGTCATTCTGTCAAAAAATAAGAAAGAGAAAACAGTAATAAATGCACTTTTCTTAAACTGTGTGTTTTTTGTCGGGGGACAATAATTTTTGACGGAGGGAGTATTATTTTTTTTATTTATATGTTTTTTTCAACGTTTTTCTTATACGTTTTTTAACTTTTAGTTTTTACTTGAACCGATTTTAGTTATACGTTTTTTTAACGTTTTATTTATACTTGAACCGCTTTTTTAACGTTTTAATTATACTGGAACATATTTTATTTATACGTTTGTTTAACGTTTTATTTATACTTGAACCAATTTTGTTTATGCGCCTTTTTAACGTTTTTTGAACGTACGTTTTTTATACGTTTTATTTATACTTTAAATAATTTTATTTATACGTTTTAACGCTTTTTGTATGTACTTTTTTCTGTTTTATTTAAACTTGCACCGATTTTATTTATACATTTTTAACGTTTTATTTGTACATGAACCGATTTTATTTATACTTTTTTTAGCGTTTTACTAATTTTTTGTACGTATGAAAACTAATTAAAAAACAGATGAAAACGTATGAAAATGAACAAAAACGGACAAAACCTACAAAAACTTAGAAAAGCGTAAAAACATACCAAAACGTACAAAAACGGATGAAAAACGTATAAAACGTTCAAAAACCGATGAAACGGATGAAACGTACAAAAAAGTTCAAAAACTCGGAAAACGTAAAAAAACGTACGAAAAAACGTATAAAACGGATAAAGTCTGACAAAACGTACGAAAACGTACCAAAACGTTCAAAAACGTACAAAACGTAAAAAAAAGGTAAATAAACGTAAAAAGCATATAAAAATTTAATAATTAAAAAGAAATGAAATAATAATTAAAAATTAAAAAACAAAAAATTAAAAATTAAAAATAATTAACGCAACAAACTACAAGGACCATTTATGAAACACTATAAGGGTATATGTGTCATGACTCATTTCCACCTTCTAATCCAGCAATTAACGGTCAACGTAACAGAGTTAGCGGTCAAAGGACCAAACCCGATATGGGTCAGAACCACAGGGAGAGGATCCGTTAGATTTTCTTTTGAGGGACCAATTTCGTTAAACCAAAAAAACCACAGGGACGATTTATGCAATTAACTCTAAAAATTAAAGGCAAAACCGTAAAAGAAATGTATGTGTGAATGTTCATTTTTGCACTCTTTGTCAATTTTAATCGCAAAAAAGTAGATAGAACATTGTTTCGTTACAATTCAGCTAGCCACTGTTAGTTACGATCGTTGGCCTAGGAAACGAATGTGATACCCTCATCTTCTTCCCCTCTTCGAACAACATCTTGAACACCAATAAAATAACCCCATGTTTTTTAACGTATAATTTTGCTCCAAATTTCGCAATATCTATAACATTTTGTTAAAAAACACTTATTAAACACCCTCGGTACCACATTTTGAATGTTATATACTAATGTTAATAAATACTCTGTATTAAGGGTATCATATCAAAAATTTAAAGGCCCGTTTGGTTGGGGTTATTGACCCAAGGGAATACAATGATAGTCCATATCAAATGTTTGGTATGTTAATAAAAAAATGAAAAATACTATCACACCCTTATACTTAGGGTTATACGAAACCATCAAGTCATATCTCTTTACTGACAAAAACCCATTGACCATTTGAATTTTGTGAGCAACTGTGTCATTATATTCAAATTTTTTAATCTATCTACTGTTAACAAGTATGTACTTTTTTATTTTAATATTAAAATAGTAACATATTTTAGTTTCAGTTTTAATTCAAATTATATAAACAAAACATATTTATTACAATCATTCCTTTTCTTTTTTATATTTTTCTTTCAATCTATTACCAAATCCAAATCATATTCCACACCCATCGGTAAAACAAACGCACCCTAAGGGTTTTGGTCCTACAATAACCATGTACTTGTTCCAATGTACCGTTTTGGTACGTGTACTATTTTTTGTTTCACTCTATGTTGTGTACTTTCATGTGTTGTGCCAATTTGCACCACGTATTACAGGCTATGGGTTAAACTTTTTAAAAACCGGCAAAAGTCCTACGTGGCATAATTGACTATGATTGACTTTGTATAAGGGTCCATTATCCCTTTTTTATTTCTACAGTAAACCCAAAACGATTTCCCCTCTTTTTCACCTTGATAACCCTTACCCTAGTTTCGATATGATCTAATACTCATAATTCACTCTTAAAAATGCAATTAACTGTTAACTTTCACCACGATGGCACATTCACCCCATCATCACTCATGCATATTGAATGGGATGTTTCTACGATTCAACATATATGCTTCATCGGGATGACAGTTATTAGGTTGTCAATGGCTGCTCAAAGGTTGTTGTATGTTCCCCGTTAAATGTATGTACTTTCATATTCCTGGTAAAGAGCTAAGTAATGGTTTGAAGGAGATTAAGAATGATGTTGACATATCAGAATTTATTGCCCTAGGTATTAAGAATGGTAATGCTATTGATTTGTATTTGGAACATCATGAGTATGATTTATCCCATTAGGTACAGACTGAGATTGGGTTTGATGAGGTTTCAGATGTTTGTAAGATGGAAGACATAACAGGGTATGGTGTTAATGATTTTGTAGGAGAAGATGAAGTAGAGATACCAAATAAGACCATTAAGGACTCATTTTATGAATAAATTATGCAATGGTAGTTTTATATGTGATCATAATGAGAATTCTACTGCTGGTAATTTTAGTGAAGGTAGTGTTAAAGAGATACCAATTGTGGTATAAAAGAAATGATTATAGATATTTTGATGGCTCTATGTGGAAGGGATCTTGAAGAGGGTAGAAGTGGAGGTAAAATGGTAAGAAAGGTGAATGGCCTCATAAGAAATGGAAAGGTGAAGGTGTTAAGATTGGATCACCGAGTAAGTAAGGCAATGCTAAAGGTATTAAGATTTCATCACCAAAGAAGAAAGACAATGGTAAGGTTGTTAAGATTGCATCACCAGGTAAGATTTTGAAAGGTATGGATGTGGAGATTGATTCACCAAAAAAGAAAGGTAAGGGTGTGCAAGCTGATTCACCAGGTAAGAAAGGTAATGTGAAGGCTACTAAAAAAGACTATAAAATCAAATTGTTGCAGATTTAAGCTTTGGATATCTTGGATGCAAACTAAAAGCTCATTTTAGATTAAAACATTAATTCCACACAACACTTGCTCTAGGAACTTTAATTTAGGTGCATTGGTCACCTATAAATGGATTGCAAAGCATTTTGCTTATAAGATTGTTCAGGATCCCACTATTAGCTATAGGACTATTATAGATCAAATCAAAAAGAAATACTTGATCAATGTGAGTGTTGGGCAGTGTAAAAGAGCTAAGCAAAGGGCCATATTTGATCATTAAGGTGGCCTCATATAGCATTATATTAGACTTTAGGATTATAAAAAATAGCTACTATACACCAATCTTTGTTCTTTAATCCATTTGCATGTAGAGAAGAAGGATAATGGTAAGACATACTTCAAAAGATTTTATGTCTGCTTTAAGGCTATGAAAGAAGGATAAAGTACGGGCTATAGAAAAGTAATAGGGTTGGATGGATGTTTTCTGAGAGGAACATGCAACATATTAGAATGGTATATCTGAGTCTTATCATAATGCAATAGGGATGGCTAGAGGTAAGCCTATTATTATCATGTTAGAAAAGATTAGGGTTTACTTAATGCAAAGGCTTTATAGCATGAATAAGTTAGCCTCTAATGTTGTAGACAACATTACACCTTCCATTAGGAAAGAAATTGAGATATTGAAGGAGTCCCAAAGATACTGGTTAACTTATTCTTGTGGTTCTAATCTGTATAAAGTTAAGAAGACAGATGAATCCATTGGTTTTAACTTAAAGACTATGACATGTACCTGTAAATGGTAGGATTCAAGTGGTGTACCATGTGTACATTTGTGGCAGCTTTTTGTTTCAACAAAAGTGATCCAGCCGATGTGGCTCAATGCATACAATTAATTCATTAAACCTGTGGGTAGTACATCTATGTGGCCAAACATTAGTGATAGGACTCCACTGCCACCAGTCCTTAGAAAGATGCTAGGTAGGCCTAGAAAAATAAGAATCATGTTGGAAATTTAGTGCAATTGTGGGATCGGGTCATACTTGGAAATGGGTTTGATGGTACGAAGTGTACACCCATCAAGTCATTGATTCTCTATAACTCTTTTAGTAGTTTGCTGATGCTGATGTTCTGATACGGTCCTCGTAGGACTTCTACATGAAGTTTTACAACTCCCTAGGCAGAGCACCTAATCGTTGAAGTAGTAGTATAGGCAAGACTCAAGGGGGTTGTTATCGTTCACTCGAGGAATATGTTAGGAAGGCTTGATCACGGTCTAACAGAATTCTAAGGGTTGAGGGAAGAATATTTTTGTATTTTTATATTTTATAGAAAGCAAGTAAATCATATATTGGAGAGGTGGTTGGTTTTAGCTATTAAACTAAATATAATTTCTACGCTACTGGTGATAACAAATAAGATAAAAGATTGTGCTTATTTAATCATGTTTACCCACCATAATTGCTTCTCCTAGATGTTGTTGCGTTTTGTCACCCTTTGTGATATCTGTGGTAGTTATTTCCTAAGTCATGAACTAATTACACGAACCCCGCCGATCTACTTAGTATAACCGCTAAGCAAACGCACAAGGTAAGGTAGTATGAACTATTACAATGCCCCTAGAGAGTACACTAAGTGCATGTGAAATATATTAAACAGTGGATCAAACCATTATTAGGGGACAAGGTAGCATGAAATTGTTACCCGATGGGTTTCCCTTCTACACAATCAATTTTCCACTACTACATATCAACAACGATACAGACAAAAGCTTGTTTCTAGAGCCTAACAATCCTAACATGCACATCCATCACAAGAAGCAACACCACTAAGATCTACATTCTAGGTTTCATACAATCATAAATAAACATAATAGGAGGTTTAGCCAAGCATGTTATAGATAAAGCAAGAACATAGATGAATCAAATAACACATAGACATATTGAATGATTAAATAAACCTTACTTAGTTAAAACATGAGTTGGAGGAAGTACAATAGGGGTTTTGGGCCCTAAATTTGTCTCTAACAGCTCCTAAACGAACTAGGGTTCGTACCCTCTTTTTAATCTAAAGTTACACACCTAAAACCTTAAATTTAGGTTTGTATATATAGGAAAATCATTGTGACGGCGTCGCGTTTTAATCGTGACGCCGTCATGAAAGAGAATATTCTAGATAATGGGCTGGGTCGTATGCTCTGACGCCGTCGTGTAATCTTATGACTCTGTCTTGATCTTCGTTGTGACGGTCCAGCCACTGTAGAGAAATTCTTGAGCAATGTTGGTGTAGGTCTATAGTCTTGTCCGTTTCTTCTCCAAATGAGTCCAAGTCACGTGTAATTCTTCCAAAAGCCTTCCAAATGAGAAATACCTAAAAAGGAACGATTAAGTACCTATTTTGGGCATAAATGCATGATTTAGGAGGTTAAACGACCCCGAAAAAGTCTATAAAATGACATCTCATCAAATACACCTACACTTGGGATTTGCTTGTTCTTAAGCAAATGGGCTTTTCTACCTAGGCAATAACAATATGAGGGGTCATTTTACCAACTCTTTAAACATATTTTACAACACAACCTTTTAGACCTCGTAATTAAAAGCACGAAAAATATATACTAGCACCTCACATAAGTGTTTGGGATTCTCTCTTACACTCGGGTGTATAATAAATTATAACATATGGGGGAAATAGAAAATCATACTCATTACCTGTCATAGCATATAAATTACCATAGGCTTGGTAAAGGATCAAACCTCCACCGCTAGGTGCAAGCATTATCCATTACTATCTAAGAGGTCTTTTAAAGGGTTGTAGGTGTAAGATAATATATAATGGAAACGGAAAAGGATGAGATACATTTGGGTGGCTTTGGTTAAATTTGGAGTGGAAGGGTTAGCTAATTATTTACACGAATACATGCTGGTTTGGTTGCTAAGCCAAGAATCGGATAAAGATATACAAACTCTACACAACTCTACATCAATCTCTTTTTTTTGGAATAACATAATACATCACTTGGGGTTTATAACACGTACCCCTACACTTGATCTTTTACATGCTCGATATTTACAATCTAACTAATGACCCGATTTGAAGTGGATCAAAATAACATGGAGATCATTTGACAAACATATGGGGGTATTGACTTAACTTTTCTTCTCCATTCTTTTGTGAAATAAATACTACCATGAATCCCAATAATTCCAAAACAGTATTTACAAGGATAAGGACTTAACAACTATGTACTCAATAATTAACTTGGGTTAAACACAGTAATGTACTAAAGGTGAGTACATATAAGGTAGGCTAAGGCTTTTTGGGTGTAACAATTGGTTTAAGGGTGACAATGCTCTTCATTAATAGTCTGACTTAACCAGAAAATTACGAGAACCATGAAAAAGGATAGGCTCGAAGGGTTGTACTAGGGGTATCCTGCACTAAAGGTAAGTGCATTTTAAAGGTGTGGGATAGTTATATGATCGGTGTGACCATCATAAAAATTACAGGTTTAAAACATGGGTTATTCCTAATACCTCTTATCAAGCAAATCCTAATACTTACTATGCGGTCTCGGGATGCATCACAAAACAAGTTCTAGAATTTAATATGCTATTGGTACACTCTCATAATCCTAAAGTAACCAATACCATTGTTCCAGAAAAGGCGACAAAACCACGCATACACATCCGTAACGACGAAATAAACACACATGATTGCTCACTCCTTAACTCAAACAAGCTAAAGGTATAATATCTAAGGGCGATCCTCACATTGCGGGGGTGGAATTTTGAGGGTTTTTATACCAGTCATACAAATTCTTATCCATGAGACGCTATTAATACTCGGTTTTTGTCGGTATATGTCATAAAAAATTTTAAATTTAGGTAAAAATTACCTTTTATGCTATGTTTTGATATACTACCCATCATTTTAAGGACAAAGCAAATGACAAATGAAAGAATAGTTTCTAAGGCTTATTTTCCCCCTACACTTAAGTTGAACATTGTCCTCAATGTTCTCTAGAAGTACCCGTTGAAACGAATAAAAGGAAAAGAAAACAAGGAAAAGAAACTAGTACTTCCCTGGTTTACTAAATAATGGAGAAGAAACATGCGATAACTAGTTAAATCATCCTCCGAGAATCATCCAATGAAACTTCCTAAGAATTTCCAATCGTATTCTTATCAAATATAACCTATAATCAAAGACAAAGACAACTACACAAGCATAAAATGTGCGATAGACAAATATACAATAAGAATTTAGGGTTCGACTGATAGATAGAATGAGAGAATTGTTAAACTCATTAGGTTTTGCAGGTTTATAACAGGAGAATACATATATTAAATGTTGTGCAAATTTTATTTTCAAAAATAATTAAAAACTTTGAGTTTTCTGGACCTGGGCGTATGACGCCGTCAGGGTTTTTGTGACCCCGCCATAGGTGTCGTGGTGACGGAGTCACGTGTTAATCGTGACGCCGTCTCCACAGTTTGTGAAAACAAAATTTTTGTTTTTGATGAAAAATTTCCTGCACTTGATTTCATAAGTTAATTCCTGTACAAATGCTGATTAAAACCTAAGATTTAACAATTCAATCATATGACCCAAAACTGACACGAATTAATCTAAACAATTTATTTAACATGTTTGAATTTTGGCTCAAAATCCGGATAAATTCTCTTACACTTATTGTTTGCAAAATACCTTTTATTACAAATAAGACGAAGTTAAAGACAATACAAAGCATGATTACAATATAGTTCAAACTTAGTAAAACAAACAACAAAGAATTAAAACACACAAGACACTCCTAATATGCGGGAAAAGTGAATTGGGTTGCCTCCCAAGAAGCGCTTTTCTTTATTAATGAGTCTTGTAGCTAGACTCGAAGGCACATGTCAAGTGGCATAGAAGTGGTCCAAGTCGATGATTTCTCTTGGACTTTCTCTTTCGAAGAGCTTCCTAGTGGTGGGGATTGATTGTAGGGTTTTGGTAAACTCCTCTCCGTCTGCGTCGATGAGTCTAATCTTAGCGTGCCATGCCTTATCTCTGATTTTGGGTGGTTTATCCTAGTTAATTGGTTTTTAATTAGGTCCTTTGATTCCCACATGTTACACTTAAGGTTAATAGGTATGGCTCCTAGGAACTCTACCATTCTCCTAAACACTAAGGTATCCTTAAAAGGGTTAAGCTCGACGTCTCTAGAGATTTCCCATTCTCCAAGCAAATGACAGTCTAAGAAGTCTTTCCTAGCATAGTAAGGGGGTTTTGCGCCTATTCCATCCCAGCTGGGCCGGGGTTTATAGGATTCCTTTTTTCTAAGTGTGGTCCAATAAGGTGCTTCCTCCTCACCTAAGTCTATTCCTTTTACATCGAATACTGACCTAGTGATTCCTTCTCCTACTGCTATTTTAGCCATCTTACAATTTATAATTGCGTTGGCGGTAGCTAGGAGTCCTCTTCCTACAAGCAAAGGGGTCTCGGGGTCCTTCTTCATATCAATTACATAGATGTCATTTAATAGTTTTAGTTTTTCTATGTGGACTTCTATGTCTTTCACAATCCCAACGGGGTAGGATTTGGTCCCGTCAGCCAATCCAAATATATGGTCAGTCTCTTCTAATAGTCCGATATTAAGCTTTTTAAAGAGGTAAAATGGGATTATGTGTACGCATGATCCTAGATCGGCCAAGGTGTCGAAAGGTTTTGAGTCTCCTAACCTACAAGGTAAAGTGAATAGTCCGGGGTCTTTTATTTTCGCAGGTATTTCTCCTTGGACAAATGCTGACCTGTTTTTGCCTAGTTCTAAGCTCTCTACGCATTTATCTAATATGGCGTTATAGATTGGAGTGTGAGCTAGGACTTCAAGAACCGTAAGGTTAAGATGTAAATCTTGGAATTCATCTTCAAGACTTGGTTCGAGTTTTTTTGGTTGTGGTGGTTTTGTTTCAATCTCGGGTTGCTGCAAGCTTGTTTGGGAAATGGTTGCCTCCTTGAAATATGCCTTGATGGCATTGATCGAGTTGGATGGATGAGATAAGAATTGAGGTTCAATTGTTGGGTAAGAATGAGCAGACGAAACTGGAATAGTCCCCAGTCTCGGGTTCTTAACTGTATCGCTAGGCAGCGTGCCTGCTATTCGATCGGTGATGGCCTTCAACACAGTGTTGATTTTGTTGGTCATCTCGCTTTGCTGTTGTTTGAAATCAGCTTTAAACTTAGATAGTCTAGCGTCTTGAGATGCCATGAACTCGGAAACCAGTCCTTTTATATTTAATTGGTTGTTAAAATTTTGAGGACATTTGTTGAAGGAACAGTTCAGGACCGAACCATTGGGTTGGAACCGGTTAGGTGGGTTTAAAAATTATTTTGGGAGTTTTCAGGTTGTCTCCACCTAAGGTTCGGGTGACTTCTCCATGACGTTTTGCTCGGGCTTAAAGGTATACCAATTACATCCCGCTTCATCAGTACGCGAGGATGCGTAGTCAACAAAGGCTTGTTTAGGGTTTTCTATGCAATACTGAGTGTCGTGAGGACCACTGCAGATTTCACATGGGGTAGTGATTTTGTTTACTTAGGTAGGTTGTGTTGGAGCAAGATGAGCTTCCATCAAGCATTGAACCTTGATTTTCGACCTCGATTAGACAACAGTCGGATGTACTCGGGACATCTTGAGGCAATGCGATTGCCTTGAACGGATTAGCGAAATCGCTTGGGTCATTTCAACTTTCGTTGTCATAGAGGGAGAGGTCCTCTAATAATGCCAAGGATTCTTCGGCGTTGAGGTCACGAAGTTTACCACCGGCCGATTGGTAAATGGTTCGTCTTGTGACGAGATTGACATGGTCATAAAAAATTTGGACTTGGAGCTAAAGGTCGATGCCATGATGAGGGACTTTTTGGAGTAAGTCCTTGAAACGATTCCATGCTCCAGATAGAGATTCTCCATGATGTTGTTGGAACATCAGGATATCATTGCGGAGTTTTGCGGTCCTTCCTGGTAAAAAGAATTGAGCAAGGAATCGGGTAGTAAGATTAATGTGCTGTTGTTGTATGGTATATTTAAGATGATTCAAGTTTTAAATTTATATTTTGCCGACTAAACCAAAAACAACACTTTAACAGGCAATGTACCTGATCGGTAGTAATTTCATGGTAAGTAGGGTGTCGAACACTTAAAGCGAGGTTAAATCTCTCAATTTAATTAATATCTTGGCTATCTAATCTATGTTAATTCTATTCTAAACCTATGCTAAATCTATGTCAGTCTAAATCCTAATTCTAACAGGAAAAAAGGGGGGGGGGGGGGGTTTCAGCCTGAGAGACTAGCAAGGTTTGGTCGGTGACTACAATCAATTCAAGGCACTGTTACCCACGTAAGCTAATTAACAAAAGATGAAAGAGCGGTCGAACCTTATATAAGAAAACTGTATTAACCCTTATTAATCCGATTAGAACGTTGGTTTGTTTATTTAGTGAAATGATTTATTCTCTTGAGGTGGCATATCATTCTTAGACTTAGGCGTTACATCATCCTAAGACCTAGACACATTAATTCTATCACAATTAAAGCATCCGCATAAAGCATCCTTATTTACTGATTATAATCCTGTTATCCCACTATTTATCCATACACAACATATAAGCAATACCAAAATAAGCAAAAAGCTAGAAAAGAGAGAAAGGAAAAATAGAAGATTTATTAGAGAGAGAAAGTAGAGGTGGAGGATCTTTTACACATGTAAAAACACATACACAAATGACCAACACCCTCTCCATGTGAGGAGAGGGTCTATTTATACCCTTAGGCCACCATGGGCTTGTGGGCTTTCTATCTTGGGTCGGGCTTGGCTTGTGTTGGCCTTTAAGCCCAAAACATAGACAATATTAGCTTAAAGTCCAAGCCCATTTAACCCGTCTAGCCTATTACTTAACAATACTAATTACGACTAATAAGACCGATAACATTCTTGTTTGACTTATATAAAATTAAGGCTAACAAATCCATCTTAGGGATTAAAGCAATGGTGATCTTGTTAAACCCTAGCTCACAGAGACTTTACCAACTTACCTCTTAATGGAAATTTATACACTAGTAGTCCACTTGTTTAACTATCCAATGGAATCAGAACGTTACTTGTTGAATTATCTAGGTCATCTGCTAGTCAACACGATCAATAAACCATTGGCCAAAGTATACGGAATTACACGCTGTCTCCTATAGAATTGATAGTGTTGCTCGACCTCTTTTACTCTTTTTCTCTTTTGAAAATTGACTTTTGTGGTTTAGGTATCGAGAATATGCTTTAGCACACTTAAAACTCGTTTTTGAGTTTTATATTTATAAGGTCTGAAGTCGGTTGATTAAACGGGGACGGCGTACCAAGAGTTGGATATGGTCGTAATGGGAATTTCTTGAGTAGTGACCACGCTTGATATCTCTTCCAAATATTATAATTCGTTCATATCTTGAATACGCGTATTGATTCTCACTGGATACAACTATTGATCTTTATTTCCCTTGTGGCTTTTGAGTGCTGGTCACGGATACGCCATATTTATCTTCCTTAATAGATCGGCAATTGGTCCTTCAGATATTAAAATCTCATAATACTTCATTTAAGCTCCAAATCGCGCGCCTTTGTGTAAAACTTTCACCAATACTCCATAATTACTTGCAATTATCAATATAAACGATTAAATAACACTTCCCTTTTGCAATACTATACAAAATGGGTAAATAACATGGGATAAATGATGCTATAAAAAAGATGTTATTTGATGTCATCAAATATCCCCCCACTTGAATCCTACTTGTCCTCAAGTAGCCTTTAGAAGTTTATAAAAATGTATCCCTAAGGATATTTTCTGTTAAAGAACTTTTTCTATCTATTACAAGTACACAACCAAACACCTCACGAAATAGAAAGATGAAAACACTCAAATCACTCAACTAATCTATGTGGTAACATGTAACTAATTCGCTCAATTGCTCGATCATGACAAAGTAAACTATCTAAAGCATGGAAATGATACCCATCCTCCACATCCGCCGATAAAGCAAAGAGTAACAAGTTATAAAGGTAAATATGGTTTTTTTGGTATAAAGTGCATACGGTTGATCATTCTACAATCTTTCACCAGAAGTACCACTCCAAAAAGGCAGCTGAAGCACACATACACACCCAGAACACCGGGATAGACATGTGTGTTCGATCACTTCCCTATTTGAATTTAACTAACGGTTAGGATGATGAATGATATATGGTAGGAACCTTCTAACTTTCACCAAAAGTCATAAACCAACGAGGTACAAGACATGCATACATGGCTGTAATGACGGAATAGACATGAATGTTCGTATGAATCCTCATTCGTGTAAAACCAGCGGCTAATCATCTGGTGAGAAGGAAGTAAATTGTTGTTAAATAAAAATTAAGAAACAAATAAATTAAGACTTAATTATTTTCCCAGTCCGTTTACCATAATAAAGACATAACTATTTACAACGTCTTGATCATCGATCAAAAACAACAACCTAAGTTGGCGTTCCCGTAACGGTCAACTTCCTAATCTTCCTAAAACTTTACATACTCTACAAGACAAGTGGCGATATCTTCCACTTTGTACAATACTCTACATTGTTGATTTTTTTAGACGTATCAACGAATAATCGAAGCCTTCGAGCAATACCCTTCAGTAGTTTTTGCCGTAACGAATTATCTCAAAACTTTCTTTCTCTTTTTGTATTTTTCTCATTTTTTCGATTTTTTTGCTAACTATACTTCAAATCTCGGTGTAGTTTCACTATCCTCACGATCATAATAATTTCGAATAATTTCTTCGGTAATTCCTTCATATTCGGATTCACCAATAATTGTGACGGTAGTAAAATCACATGAGCTTTGACTACTAATATACATTCCCATTTGCAATGCGCAAATTTCCAACCGCACCAAAGGTAAAAAATGATACAAGACTCGAGAAATACAAAATTTACACTTTAAGCAACTAGCAACTGTAAATTAAACTTAATCTAACAGGGTAGGTTAAGGTGTAAGGGTGTAACAAAACAAATAGTTGGTGTAAATTCCTAAAAGGATTGGCTCTACGGGTTGTCTATGGATCATCACTAAACTAAAGATTGAGAGTGGAAAGGTTAAATGGGAGGGTTAACTAACCGTGTAGTTAGTTAATAAGCAAACATGTAAAGGCAATTTGGTGTAAGTCCTAAAGATTTACCAATTTAAACAATTCTTTACTCCATCTAAATCCATAGTACTTATCATTGCGGTCTCGAGTGATATACCAAGCCAAGTTTTAAAGTCTACAACATCACCGGCACACACATATTTTTATGGAATTTGGGTAAACATTTAGAAACGGAAAGACTAAATCCTCACAATATCTAACAAGGGTTATTGTGTGCGGGTTATGTATCATGTAATTTCACAAAAGTATGCTTGAAATTTTTTTAAATTTGAGCATAATTTAAGCATTTTAGTGTGAAAATTAGGACAAGTAAACATTCTAATTTCATCCCTCCACTTAAATTATATAATTTCCTCGTTGTATATATAAAACATTAAATACGGGAATTTAAAAAGAATTAGAATGAGAAACTCCCCTGATATTTGCTCGGTAGATTCTCCAAGTTGCGTTTATAAGCAAGATTGTGTTAAACAGCCGCCTTGAAGTTTCAAGACTCCAACACTTCAAGATTTCCAGAAATTTAAAGTCTTCACCAATATTCGTCGATATTTCTTTCTTGAGGTCCTGTAGAAAATATAGGAAGAACATTATAACAACCCAAGAATTTTCATTAAATGCAAAACCTATTTTACTATTATCATAATTATACGGGGAAATTTTTCGCTTTATTACATTACTTGCATTGTCAATATCTCATTACGCAAGGTAACTTGCATAACTAAAGTAGACAAGCTCACGCAACTTATCTATGGCCATCATTTCTTCATATATGTCAAGCAAACATCACAATATGTCAAGTCAATATCATCATATCCTTATTACAAAGTACATTATTCCTATAATGTACCATTCGTAACGTTATATCAAAACGGAATTTAAACCGTTATCATATACCTCTAAACCCTAAATTCCATGAAGGGTTAATATCTAAAGTGAATGTACAAGCTACTAAAGCATATATACAATTAATATAACATCTCATTTGAAATATAAGCTCCCTCTAAGTCAAGTACAAGTTTTCAAAGCACAATGTATAAGTCATTAAGCATGACATCCAAAATAGCCATTTTACCTCCGTTTTCATTCTAGTTTCTTCACCACCACTCTTGTGAAAGCTACTACACTCAATATAAAATGTTTAAACCCTAATTATTCTATTCATAAGCTTTCATACACAGTTTTACAATCAAACCCCTAATACAAAAGTCAGAAACCCTAACCCGAGCAAAATACTAAACCATGACCCGTTTCTTCGTTTTTATCCATTGTAAACTTAAACCAATACTCAAATAAGTTGTAATAACTTAATTTACAACATACCTCAATCAATGATAAAATCATCATTTAAATCATTTACCTTCAACTAAATATGCAAATTGAATCCAAGAAACCCTAATTGTGCCCTAATTGGAACTTTGGACCTGTTTACTCATTTTTGCCCATTTTAAACTCGAACCACCAATAAATTCTTGTTATTAATCCTTAATACAATCCTTACAAACATTAATACATCATTATTGATCAAATGTACACAAATTACAAGCTTGAAAACCCTAAATAAGCCCTAATGAACCCGAAACCTAGTTTCTTTCATTTTGACCCATTTTAACTAATCTTTTTGCAAACAAGCACCTCCATGACAAGCACCTCACCTTCCTAAGAAGCTTACACACCTTCTACAACAAATATCTTCAATATTTTTTATTAAGAAAACATCACATGCTCTCTTGTTCTTTCTTTTCAAGCCGTGGACATAAACACCCCTTATAAAGCCTGTCCAAATACATCCTTCTAACTACCTAAGCTCCTTTCCTTGTCATCTCAATAGACTCCCTAACTCAGCCACTATAAAAATGAGACACCTCACCCCCTTACATTGGCCTCTAAGTTTTGAAATTGCTATAAATAGGGGCAAACCATGTTCATTTCAACTCATCCCCCACTTCCTTCTCTATAACCCATCATAGCAGCAATCCTTTGCTCAATATGAATTCTAAGAGATCCTAAGAAGTCCCAAGAATAGAAGTGAAGCAAAAGAAACCAAGAAAAGAAGCCCGAGAGTCGTTATTATAGGCGTACGAAGCTAAAAGTCCTGATTTTGACCCATTTTCAAGCTATAAGCTCAAACACAGGTCCTGGATGTTCTAATTCTACTCCTACACTCTTATAATGTTCATATGATCCTAAATAAACTCTTGTTAAACTTTCATAACTCAATTCATGCTCATTTTCCGTTTTGATCTCGTACACCCGAAACCCTAATTTTATGTTTTTATTAAAAATAAATGTTATAATGGTTAAATATTATTATAATATATCCTAGCATGCTTAACTAATGTTGAAATAATCACTTTATTGATTAATGAATGAATTTGAACTTAAAACCAGCGCGTTTACGTTTTAAAACCCTAATTCGACCCGTTTTGCTTCCTAGCTTAACGAATTGTTATTTTATATCTTTATTATGGTAAACCTCATAATTTTAGTTTATATAACCTATAAAATATCTTTTGAAATTTAAAATAAAACTTGCATGGCAATTTGGACATGTTTTTTGTAATTAGAATTCCATTGCAAGGTTAAAAAAAAAAATATATCAGTAACTTTCAAAACTTATAACTAAATGACTAAAATGTCATTTTAAATCAAAGTTATAACTACAGGGGTCTATTATGTCACTTTTTAAAGTACAAGGTTTACTTGGTATATCTTTTAAACTTGAAGGACCAAACTCGTAAAAGTGCAAACTCCAAGGGTATATTTTGCCACTTTTCATTATCAAGGGTCTAAAATGTAGTATTTTGAAAAAGTATAAAAATGTATTCAAAACATTACAAGACATAACTTTAATTAACACGTGACGTGCTTAACATTTCCAGATATTGAATAAAACGCTTAAAAACCGATCATACTGAAGCTCTAATTACCATACGATACTAGGAGCTTAAATTAAGAGATTTAATCTTGGTATTATGTTCTGAATGAGTTGTTGGGTTTATGATTTAAAGTGCCCTAGCTCCTCAAACGTTTACTGAATGACTTTGAATTATGATGGCCCAAACGGTGATACAATAAATCCAAACTCTCCAATCAAACTTATAACAATATTAAACTCTTAGAATCAAAGTTTTAGAGTACAATCTTCCTAAGACTTGACATATTTACTCAGGTTGCGTGACGTGGCTGCTTACTATCATTTGCTATATCAACCTTCCCCGGTTAAAATTCTGATAAGGTCGTCTGCTTTCATTCTGAAATATTTATTCATCTACCTATCAGGTGAAGTTCATAACCTCGCCTTTACTTATTTTACATGTTTTATAAACCCGCGAGGGGGATACATGCTTGTTACAAACTCTTTTACATACTCGTTTATCTTATAACAATGTGATTACTTTTCAAAGACTTAGTGAATTCATAGCCTCGCATTTCAATCTTTTCATAAACCCGTGAGGGGGATACCTGCTATAAATTACGAATACAAGTGTTTTCCAAATTACATGCTATCCTGACATATCATTACAATTGTTGTCTAAGTTATCTATCCTACAAGTCATTAAATTGACTTCAAGTCGTTAAATTGACTTTGGATATTAATGTGTTAATATTATAAATCCTACAAGTCATTAAATTGACTTCAAGTCGTTAAATTGACTTTGGGATGTTAATATGTTGATATTATGAGCTCTTTAAGTCATTAAATTGACTTTGGATGATAATGTGTTGGTGCCATGAGGTTAGGCAAGGAACATGACCAATCAGATCAATCAGACCAATCAGATCAATCAGACCAAACAGACCAAACAAGACAATAATGCAATAATACACTGTTACTATGATGATTGTATTCGTTGCAATTATTACAAATAACGGGTATATAATAACAATACCATTTAATTGACTTTGGGATGTTAATATGTTGATATTATGAGCTCTTCAAGTCATTAGATTGGACTTTTTGATGATAATGTGTTAGTGCGATGTGCTTAGACAAGGAACAAGACCAATCAGACCAAACAAGACAATAACGCAGTAATACACTGTTACTATGATAAATGTATTCGTTGCAATTATTACTAATAACGGGTGTATAATAACAATACCATTTTCTATAATAATTGTGTTTATACAATTATTACACTATCACTTGTATTCAAACTGTTTATCAAACCTATGAATTTCACTCAACCTTTGTGTTGACTTTTTAGCATGTTTATCTCAGGTGATTGAGGCAATTATACGTCACAAGAGTGGCATGGACTCGAAGATGGCTAAAACTTGTTATCATTCACATTGTATGTAACCAGATTTTAGGACCTGCCGTTGTAAAACTCTGATTTTTAATGAGTGATCTTTTGAACAAACGTCTCTTTTGGGTCATTTTCTATGATTATGATTGTTGTTTCCATGAAGTAATACCCCGGATTAGCTTCCGCTGCTATATTGTAAAAATGGGGGTGTTACATACTATGATGGACATATTAATACAGATGAAATAAAGGATGCTGAAGAAAAAGTCTAACTTAAAGACTAGCTGAAAGAAAAGTGCTTCTCGGGAGATAACCCGGATTGTTATTTATTTTTATTAAGTCTATCTTCCCAGACATCAATACGGCGTATCCGCTCTATACCAAACGGCGTATTAATTGTCTGGACGTTATCAGTCCTTTATTTTTCTGCATAAAAACTTTATTGTCAGATATGTCTATACGGCGTATTCATGCACATGATACGACGTATTTGGCAGACTGACTCATATTGATACTTTTTACAGGACTTTCTATACGGCATATCTTAGTTTTTGGATACGGCGTATTGATTGCTTGTACAGTTTATTTTTATTATTTATTAACCGTAGGATACCCGAGATAGGATTTTGCATGTTTTTCCTAAATTTTGCACAGGACCTTGCTGGAAAAGAAATCGACAAAGTTGGTGAAGTATCAATCATTTAGAATCCTATGTGTGTTGTAGTCATGCCGGTATCGAGACGCCTTTACAACACACATTCTAGCTCATAAACTCAACTTGGAGAATCTACCAAGCAAAACATGAGGGGAGTTTCTCATTCTAATTCTTTTAATTTCTCATTTTTAATGTTTTATCTAACAAACAAAACGTGTGTATAACTTAAAGTTGGTGGGATGGAATTAGAACGTAACTTTTTCCCTAATTTTTCACATTAAAATGCTTAAATTATGCTTAATTGTTAAAAATTTCAAGCATACTTTTGTGAAATTACTAGTTACATAACCCAGCACACATAACCCTATTACTATTTGTGAGGATTTAGCCCTTATCTGTTTCTAAATGTTTACCCAAATTCTACAAAAAATGAACGGTGATGTTGTAGACTTTAGAACTTGGCTTGGTATATCTATTCGAGACCTTAGTGATGAGTACTATGGATTTAGATGGAGTAACTTGTTTAAATTGGTAAATTTTTAGGATTACACCCAAAAAGCCTATACATGTTGTTTTATTAACTAACTATACTGGTTAGTTAACCCCCATATAAACCCTTTGTTTACTCTCATTATAAGAGTAAGATACCCCTAGAAAAACCTGTAGAGCCAATCCTTTAGGAATAACACAAACTATTTGTTTCATTACACCTTTACACCTTAGCCTACCCTGTTAGATTAAGTTCATTTATCAGTTGCTAGTTACTTAAAGTGTAAAGTATGTATTTCTCGTGTCTTGTGTCATTTTCTATCTTCGGTACGGTTAGGAAGGAATTTGCACATTGCAAATGGGAATATAAAAAATAGTCAAAACTCATGTATTTTTACTACCATCATAATTATTGGTACGTCCGAAGAACGGAGAATTATCAAATAAATTATCCGGAGTTATTATGATCGTGAAGATGGTGAAAGTACACCGAGATTCGTAGTTATGTATTGTAAAAAAATCAAAAAAATTAGAAAATTGCAACAAAAAAGAGGAGGAAAGTTTGAAGATAGTCGTTTCGCAAAAGCTTAAATCGAAGGAATTATTTGAAGGATCGATTATTCATTGACGCGTAATAAGTCAATGATGTAAAGTTTTGTATAAAGTGGTAGATATCGCCACATGTCGTGTAAAAGTAAGTAAAGTATGGGATGAATGGAAAGTTGACCGTTACAGGAACGCCAACTTAGGTTGTTGTTTATGATCGATGATCAAGAAGTTTGTGTATATAGTCGTGTCTTTATCATGGTAATAGCCAGGAAAGTATCTAGCGACTTGTGCCTTATTTGTTTTGGACTTAATCTATTTGTTTCGTAATTTTTATTTAACAACTATTTATTCCCTTTCCTAATCATTAACCTTGGATTTTACTCAAATGAGGACGTGATCGAGTCATGCATGTCTATTCCATCGTTACGGCCATGTATGCATGATTCAGCTGCCTTTTTAGTTTATTACTTTTGGTGAAAGTTAGAAGATCTATACCCTATATCATTCTTCATCCTAACCCTTGGTTAAACTCGAATGAGGATGTGATCGAACACACATGTCCATTCTGTCATTACGGCCATGTATGTGTGATTTAGCTGCCTTGTTGGTGTGGTACTTTTGGTAAAAGATTGTTAGAATGAGCAACCCTTAGCCATATAATAAAAACCCATTTTACCTTTATAAACTTGTTACTCCTTAGCTCTAGTGGTTGAGATGTGTATCCTTACCAAGCTTATGATAGAATACTCGTCACAACCGAGCAATTGAGCGAATTAGTTACATGTTACCACATAGATTAGTTGAGTGGTTTGAGTGTTTTCATCTTCCTATTTCGTGAGGTGTATGGTTGTGTACTTGTAATTAAACGAATAAGTGTGTAACGGAAAAAAAATCCTTAGAGACACATTTTTATAAACTTCTAAAGGCTATTTGAGGACAAGTATGATTCAAGTGGGGGGATATTTTATGACATCAAATAACATCACTTTTATAGCATTATTTATCCCATGTAAATAACCCATTTGTGTAATTATTGCAAAGAATTGTTACTTAATCCTTTATATTTGAGAATTGCAGTAATTATGGAGTACTTGGTGAAGATTAGCTAAAAGGCACGCATTCTAGAGCTTAAACGAAGAAATATGAAGAAACTGACTCTGACATCATATACGTCGTATCCATCAAGGAAGATACGGCGTATCTGTGCCTGCACTTCACAAAAGACCACGAAGGAATAATGATTAATACGCCGTATCCAGATAAAGTCTATACACCATATTTAATATAAAGAAATAAAATATTCTGGAAGATATCGAACGTGGTCCCTACTCCAAGAAACCCCCGATACGCCGTATCTAAGACATTCGATACCGTATCAACCAAATTTCAGAACTTATAAACAGAAAACCTAAAAACGGGTTTTTAGTGTGCTTAATCATATTTTCGATACCGTAACCACAAAAGTCGATTTTTAGAAGACAATAAGAGAAGAAGAGTTCAAGAAAAGCTATTAATTCCATAGGAAACGCCTTGTAATCTCCTATACTCTAGTAATCGTTCAATTTTTAGTATCATTCGTTTAACTCGTTTAGTTTACCTTGGTTGGATTATTACTCTTGTAATTATTATGATGTTTGAGGGCTAATACCCTTAGGTATTAGCCATTATTATGAAGATTTGAATGTTTAGTTTGTTTATATCGATTACTTAATTTATCGTTGAATGCTTGTTTATATTTATCAATTTTTACTTGTTTACGTGCTTTTGTATGCGACCTATCATTCAACTGGATCTAGTAATATGGACCAAGTTAACTAGATGCCGAGATGGCTCTCTATATAGTGACTTATACATATAGACTAATAGGATCACAAATAACAACATATCTTTGCCTTTAGATTAGTGAGCTTAGTTGGACCGGCAGGTGACCCTTAGGATCAACGAGTACGTTCTTAATTAATCGGTAAAGACTTAGTTAGTGGACTACTAGTGTATAAATTGCCATTAAGCAGTAAGTGGGTAAAGTTTCTATGAGCTAGGGTTTAACAAGATCACCATTGCTTTAACTCCTAAGATAGATTATAATCAGCTAAAAGGATGCTTTATGCGGATGCGTTTAATTGTGACAGAATTCTACGTGTCTAGGTTTTAGGAAGAAGTACCACCTAAGTGTTAAGAATGATATGCCGCCTCAAGATAAGCACTCATTACACTAAATAAACAAACTAACGTTCCAATTGGATTAATCATGGCTAATACAGTTTTCTTATATTTGGCTAGACCGCTCTTCTATCTTTTGTTTGTCTGCTTGCGTGTGTTATTCTGTTATAAATTGATCTAAGTTACCACAAAACCCGTGTCAGTCTCTCAGGCTGAAAACCGTCCTTATCCGTTAGAATTAGGATTAACGTAGGTTTAGCATTGGTTTAACATAGAATAGATCTAACTTAGAATTATCTTAGCTTAGTTTAGTAAACCAAAATATTAATAAATTGAAAGATTGTTTCTCGCTCTTAGTGATCGACATCCAACTTACCACGAACTCTATTTGACTGGGTACACTGCCCGTTACAGTGTTGTTTTTGGTAAAGTCGGCAAAATATAAATTTAAAACTTGAATCATAAATTACAACCTCACAACCACACATCAGGGGTTTCTTAGATTAGGGAACACGTTCAATATCTTCCAAAATATTTAATTACTATATCTTGGATACGGCGTATTAGAGTTCTTGGATACGGCGTATAGGTGTTTATTCTTTGTGGTTTCTTGTGAAGTGCAGGCACGGATACGCCGTATCTTCCTTGATGGATATGGCATATTGGATGTCAAAACAATATTCTTCAAATTTCTTCGTTTAAGCTTCAAAATGCGTGCCTTTTAGCTAATCTTCATAAAGTACTCCATAATTACTGCAATTCTCAAATATAAACGATTAAGTATCAAGTCTGGCCATAATTATATATAATGGATAATTTACATGGGATAAATGATGCTATAAAAGTAGCGTTATTTGATGTCATCAAGCACATAATTTGAAATTTTTTGAATTTAATGAAAAATTTGTACTCGAACACTATATAAGCCTATTTTATTAGTCTACACTACTTATTATTCATATTCATAAGATTTTTTTATGAGACATGACCTGAATAAGTAGAACAGAATATGACAGAGTCATATTGTTCGCTGTAATAGCCTGTAGTCAGTCCTGTAATCCCTTCCACCAACAAACTTTTTTAGGCTCCTCATAATCCTTCTATGCAGTAATTGTTGATTAATGTCTTTAATCATGATGCGAGTCTGCTTTTGATCTGTTGTAGTCCACTTCCTGTCTATGACCTTGTTATACCCTAACCTGATGTTCTTCAGCCATTGATCCAGAGTATTACAAACTGGGTTGAGAGTGCCATCACTAAACTTGTAGAGCTCTTCAGTACACATAAATCTCTTCCTTTTCAGCTTGTCTTCATAAATCACTACTTGATGTATTGAGAGAGTGGTATATGGAGCTATGCAAGACAAGTCAAGGTCATGAGTTCTTGGCTTGGAGATGTTGAGCTTCTTTTGGTAGCTTTCTACCCCTAGTTGAAGATCTTCAACTCTCCACTGAATGACAATCCTTCAAGTGTACATATGTAAACCCACTACCAAGTGGACAATGACATCGCCGTCAAGGGTGTTGAGCTTGTTTTAAGCAACGAGAAGCAACATGTCTTCAATGTCGTTCAGATGTAGCCGTGGAAA
>BQNB010094455.1:955-26115 GCA_026074375.1 Tanacetum coccineum
GATATTGAAATCCTCGCCCTCTTACGAGCAGCAAAGAGATAGCATACATATAGTAACTTATAAACACGCGCAATTTTAGCAAGTCGTGAAAGTAGGAGCTTAGTATATATGTACGTTGGAAATCTTTTTGTTTACTTGTATCATCATGGTTGAAGGAATCTATATTAAGAATATAATTGGCTTGTCTATTCATTCATTAACCAATTACAATATATAATCTCTTTTAGATCATTCTAGATGCAACATAGGTGGGCTAGGTCTAACAAACTTAACAAAGCCCATAATCACTAATAAATCTAATGTCTAACACTCTCTCACAGTTGGAGCGGAAGATGACCGAACGCTCAAACTTGAACGAAATTCTTCAAATAAAGTAAACGGCAACCCTTTGGTGAATATATCAGCATATTGGTAACGAGATGACACATGAAGAACACGAACATGACCACGAGCAACCATATCACGAACAAAATGTATGTCAATCTCAATATGTTTGGTCCGCTGATGCTGAACAGGATTGGAAGTCAAATAAATAGCACTAACGTTGTCACAATAAACAAGAGTAGCAGATGATAGAGGCATATGAAGTTCAAGAAGAAGATTACGAAGCCATGCTGTTTCAGCCACTACGTTAGCAACACCTCGATACTCAGCCTCGGCACTTGATCTAGAGACAGTGTGTTGCCGCTTAGCTGACCATGAAAGTAGATTATCCCCTAAGAAGACACAATAACTGAAGTAGAACGCCTAGTAGCAGGACAACCCGCCCAATCTGCATCAGAATAAGGCACAAGAGAGCGAGTGGATGATGCATATAGTTAAAGCCCAAAGTCTAATGTACCACGAACATATCGGAGAATACGCTTAAGAGCCGAAAAATGAGGCTCTCGAGGATCATGCATATATTAGTGATTATGGGCTTTGTTAAGTTTCTTAGGCCTAGCCCACCTATGTTGCATCTAGAATGATCTAAAAGAGATTATATATTGTATTTGGCTAATGACTGAATAGACAAACCAATTATATTCTTAATATGGTATCAAGAGCCAAATTGATCCTCTCATAATTTTTCTCCATATCTCTTCCCTTCTCCATCTATCTTGTAACAGGTTCTAAAAAATATAAATAAATAAAAATAAATCAATTCGTCATTTATCCGGTGCTTTTGATTGGTTTGTTTGACTTGAAGAAAATAATTGCAAGATTGTTTGGTCTCGTGGTTTTGATTGGCTTGTCTATTCATTCGTTAACCAATAATATATAACCTCTTTTAGATTATTCTAGATGCAACATAGGTGGGCTAGGCCTAACAAACTTAACAAGGCTAATAATCACTAATAAATCGAATGTCTAACATATTAAGAATATAATTGGCTTGTCTATTCATTCATTAACCAATTACAATATATAATCTCTTTTAGATCATTCTAGATGCAACATAGGTGGGCTAGGCCTAACAAACTTAACAAAACCCATAATCACTAATAAATCTAATGTCTAACAATCTACTATGTAATAATAACAGTTATACATAACATACCAATTTAATCCAAGAATTGCAGGAAGACTCCTACAATAGTATTGTCACATACGCGAAAAGTTGTTATGTCAACTTAGGCTTTGTTTTTTCCAAATAACCTTTTTTCATCACTTATGTCTGCAGTCTCTCAGACGTTTTTTGTTTGTTTTTTGCAGAGGTAAGTGGTAAAAATCACTTATAACCTCTTCAAAAATCCAGACAAAATATTTCACTTCTTACCTCTTCTTCTCTCCTATTCTCACTTCTTTCTACAATAATTAAATAATTCATTCTTTTTCTGGATTTATACGTTTTCAACCGTCTTTATTCTTTTTTTACGTTTTTTTACGTTTCCATCCATTTTAATCCGTTTTCTACGATTTCTACGTTTTTCTACGATATATAATATTTTTTTACGTTTTCATCATTTATTTTACGTTTTTGTCAGTTTTTTTACCTTTTCGTCAGTTTTTTTACGTTTTCGTCTATTTTTTTTACGTTTTCGTCAGTTATTTTACGTTTTCGTCAGTATTATTACGTTTTCGTCAGTTTTTTAACGTTTTCGTCATATTTTTTCGTTTTCATCTGTTTTTTACGTTTTCGTCAGTTTTTTTACATTTTCGTCTGTTTTTTACGTTTTCTTCTGTTTTTTTTACGTTTTCGTCAATTATTTTACGTTTTCGTCAGCTTTTTTACGTTTTCGTCCGTTTTTTTACGTTTCATCTGTTTTTTATGTTTTCGTTAGTTTTTTTACGTTATCGTTAGTTTTTTTACGTTATCGTCTGTTTTTTTACGTTTTCGTCAGGTTTTTTATGTTTTTTACGTTTCGTCTGCTTTTTTACGTTTTCGTTTGTATTTTTACATCTTTGTCAGTTATTTTACGTTTTTGTCTGGTTTTTTACGTTTTCGTCCGTTATTTTACTTTTTCGTCTGGTTTTTAACCTTTTTGCCTGTTTTTGCGTCTTCGTCCGTTTTTTTATGTTTTCGTACGTTTTTTCTACGTTTTCGCCATTCTTTTTACGTTTGCGTCCGTCTTTTTATGTTTGTGTCTGTCTTTTTACGTTTTCCTCCATTTTTTTACGTTTTCGCACGTTTTTTACATTTTCCTCCGTTTTATCAAGTTTTCGTCCGTAAAAGTACGACAACGTAAAAAAAAGACGAAAACGTAAAAAAAAGGGACAAAAACGTAAAATAACTAACGAAAACGTAAAAAATGACAAAAACCTAAAAAACTGACAAAACGTATAAAAACTAACGAAAACGTAAAAAACTGACGGAAACGTAAAAAAACTGACGAAAACGTAAAATAACTGACGAAAACGTAAAAAAACATACGACAACATAAAAAACTGACGGAAACGTAAAAAGCTGAGCAAACGTAAAAAAACTGACAAAAACGTAAAAAAATTACAAAAACGTAAAAAAATAGACGAAAACGTAAAAAACCGACGCAAAAGTAAAAAAACTAACGCAAACGTAAAAAAAACTAACGTAAACATAAAAAACTAAAGAAAACGTAAAAAAAACTAACAAAGACGTAAAATAACTGACGAAAACGTAAAAATAATGACGAAAACGTAAAAAAACTGACGAAAACGTAAAAAATCTGACGAAAGTGTAAAAGAATAACGAGAACGTAAAAAACAGACGAAACATAAAAAACAGACGAAAACGTAAAAAAACAGACGAAAACGTAAAAAACTGACGCAAACGTAAAAAACTGACGCAATCGTAAAAAACTGACGCAATCGTAAAAATGACGTAAAGTAAAAACTAATGAAAACGCTAAATAAAAACTGACAAATCGTTAAAATAACTAACTGGAAAAAAGTAAAAAAAAAAACAGATGAAAACGTAAAAAAAAACAGACGAAACGTAAAATAAGACAAAAAGGTTAAAAATAGACGAAAACGTAAAATAACGGACGAAAACGTTAAAAAACTGACGAAAAAGTAAAAAAACTGACGAAACGTAAAAAACACTAGTTAAAAGATAAAGAATACAAAATGAAAGAGAATACTTAAGTTTGAAATCAAAACAAACGGTCTTTTTCATGAAGATGAAGACTTTTGATTTACCTCTTCTTCTGCAGACATGGTTTGTAGATGAAAAGGTAAAAACTCTAAAAAAAAACAAATGAACCCTTAGTTCTTTTAAAGCCACAAACACACGAAAAACTTAATATTGACCTAAAATATTGTGAAGCTCTACGAGCGCGTTTTTCGCAAACCATTTACATTGATCATGAAAAAGACAAAAAGACGAAGGTGTTAAGACATCAACTCTCGGTTCACTTTTCAAAATCAGTTGTTGCGGGAAAAAAAACTACTACGGCCAATAAAGGTAAACTTGTAATCATGTCCTCTACAACCACAAAGAATACTCAAGGGTATGTAGAATTTATATGTACTAGACGAACACCCGTGTACTCACGGAAAATTCTTAGCGGCCGATAATTAAAGATATGCAATATTGTGGTACGTTTTTCGTGTAACGTTCAAACATAATACGTGAAGATATCAAAATGTTGTGACATGCGATAATTCACCTCAAACAATAATTTTTGTCATGTATCAACGAACATATAACAACCCGTTATAACATCAAGCTCATGAAGACCAATGAATTTTTAACCTTCATTGCATTTAAAGCTAAATGAAATTTATATTCACCAGATGGTATTTCATCAAGTGGATCCTCAAAAGACTTTAATATATGTCGAAAATATTACGCCTAAATATAATGATTCACAATTGAGGAAAATTAGTGAATAAGATCTATTTAAATACGCTTGTTATTCATACTATTATGATTAACTATAGAAAGAACATGTAATGAAAGTTTTCTAATTGAGTTTTCTAATAAAAAGGTTAACTATGTTTTTGATGTACTTAACCACATCCTTGTCATACAAAAATTACAAATTCTAAGAAAATTGCATTGAAACCGTCTCATCAATGCACGTCCTTTTCTTTTCATACAAATTTCAAATCAAGTATTAGAGATTAAGCGTTGCCATTTATACATTTTAAATTCTCAAGATCAAAAAATTAAGGTAAATCGTTTATATATGTAGTAAAGAAAAATAAATGTCATAAATAAAGATAATGGCAACATATGTGTAAAGTGAGAAAAACTATTTATTGAAAATCAGTTTCGATTAGCATAAGAATTTATAAAATCTTTTTCCGGAAAATAAGTAGAATAAAACAAGTTTGACAAATAAACATAATAACCACTGTTGTTTACTTTATATAATCATTTTCTATACTTATCAATAAGGTTGGAAACTCTTCACCCCACAAAATACATGATTGACATAAGTTCTCAAATCATCATATATTTCTACATGATTGGCATAAGATATACTCTTATTTTCATTCATTAGAACATGCATTCTTTTGTTTTCACCTACTTTCTCAAATCATTCTATATCTCATAATATAAATTTTTTGAACTTTTCTCAAATCATCCCTATATATATATTTGTAATATAATTTCAAAGTCAACGGACACATAGGAATATTTTGTCGCGTAACCATTGTTAATTAGGATTTTCTGTAATGTAAAAGTAATTTTACCAAACAAATTGATTTTCTTTTTGTAGTTAGTTATGAAAATACACGAATTCAAGATCTAAATCACATCCTGCAAAACATTAATTAGACTATAATTAATTTTAAGAAAAAGTAGTAAATTAAAAGATGAAACCAAAAAAAGAGCAATATAATCATAATCATAATCATATAGTATCGTAAGATAGGAAACAGTTACACTAATTCAATGTGCTTTACTATTATATTCAAGTTCAACAAATAAAAAAATCAAACTAAGTTCAACACATTCAATGACATTACCTTATAGGGAATGATTATGATTGCCATTTATACAATTATTGTAGTAAGCTTTCTATAATTAATTTTCAGTTTTCAACAATTTGTTGAATATTTCAATAACATTCAATGATTGCCATTTATATATAATTAGTCATTTATGTCCCGTATAATTTAAATATGCAATTTAATTTAGCCATTTATGTACCGTATAATTTAAATATACAATTTAATTTAGTCAATAGCATTCAATGATTGCCATTTATACAATTAAAAGTATCACAATGATCAAATTCAAAATTATAACAAATTACACTTGTCAACGTCGGCGAAGATTCCGACAATAGAGACGGCGGTGACAGCTCAAATTCATTAAAAAAACAAATGTTAGTATTACAACTCAAATTCATTAAAAAAAATACAAAGAAGCTGCAAAACTCAAAAGAATATATAGTCCATAAGATAAACAAAAAAAATTATCCCAAGATTTTTCTGGCGAGTTTGTTTTTTCCGGTATGGTTGTCTCTTTTCTGTGTAGGTTGGTCCACACGTAGTGGTGTTTTAATGGTGCTTTTCTTTTTCCGCAATTTTGATTTTTTCCTGAATTTTGATTTTTCCGACGACTTTGATTTTTCCGGCGAGTTTGATTTTTTCGGCGAGTTTGATTTTTCGAGCGTAGCATGTGGCTGCTTAAAAAAAACACAAAAACAAATAAAAACAATAGATATATAAAAATATCCTCAAAATACCTTAAAACTTTATTAATTCCGTGGTATGGTGGTGGGTCACGACCGGTGGTTTGGTAACGACGACGGTGGCGAGGAGGGACGATGTGGAGGAGGGACGGTGGTGGTGGCGGCGATTATGGTGTGTTTAATAGGCTAGAGAGATAAAGAGGAGAAATATTGGGATAGAGAGAGAGAGAGAGATAAGAGGGTATGTGTGTTTTTTTGTTTTGATATGTGTGATGTTTATATATGAGCAAAGATTTAACTTTCAATCATTTAATTTTACAACATTTCCAAAATTAGTGAGTTTTCAACTTTCAAGAATATGTCAAATTCTCTTTATAGAGAAGTCTAGATATAGATTAATGGAATTTATACTTTTCAAAAGAGTTTATGATGGCAACTTTTCTTTAACATAGTTTTCTGGCAATGAAGGGTTGACAAAAAAAATATTGGAAAGTATACTCTACAAAATTATACATCCGAATCAAAAAACATGACTGAAGATTGTGGCATTTTAAATGATCTAAACTAAGCCATAAGTAAGTATTAAATCCATACAAAACAATTTATAGGAAAAGAAGGGGGGGGGGATGAACATTTGTAAATCAACCTGATATTAATAGAAACATAACACAAGTAAGACTTGATAATAGAAGCATTGATAACATGCGAGATGTTTATAATTTTTAACAAGAATGACATTTATAATTGATAACCAAGAATGTTTAACACAAACATTTTATAATAAGAAACATTTATAATTGATAACTGATATTGATAATTGTTAAACAAAGATGTTTAACACGAAATCAAAAAGAAGTGCAAGACAATTGGTTAAACAGAATGTTTAAACACAATAGCAAGTAGTAACCGACATTGTGCTTTGCACACTCTGAAAAGATAAAAGCGTTTGACCAACACATCGTCATCACTATCCTTTCTATGCGACTACAAATCAAAGACACGTTTTCTACTTTTCACACTCACTTTCTTCGCTGGCATTTCAGGCTCTTCATCACTTGAGATGACGATAACGTCATCCCAAGGCACAGCAGGGACAGCGTCATCTTCTAGAATACCATATTTCTCGTCATGACTGGAATATTCTTCATCACTTGAGATGACAATCACGTCATCCCAATGAGGAGCAGGGATAGCAAGGACAGTAGGGACTGTAGGGACAGTAGGGACAGTAGGGACATCATCAGGAACCAAATAAAGAACCATTTTGTTGTTAATGTTAATGGAGGAAGACTTGGATAAAGGAAGAACCAAATAGGGTTCATTGTATAGGGTATAGGAAAATCTAGTTTATTTATTCATGAAAAAATATTTTTTGAATCAAATAATTCCCCGACCAATATAAATTTATTCTTTGAGTTTGTATATACATAAGAATGCAAGGAGAAAATTAATTTTATTTACAAAATGAGTTTTGTTTGTCAACTTTCTTTTATTCATGCGATTGAATTTCTTTATTCCTTGCCTTCAACAGTTCCAAACTACATAATTTTCAACTTAAAGAAATGATTCAACTAGGAGTGTATTAATTTTCACCATTTCTATAATACACCATTTTTCAACTTTCAAGAAAGATACCCCAAATTTTCGTTTATAGAGTAGTATATATTATTGCCTAACTTATGCAGTAGATTTATAATTACCAAAATTGTGATAAAAAAAGATAAACTATAAAAAAAAAAATTTTTTGATAATGAGTATTTGGAATTTTCAGAAATAACATATTCTATGACATTATTACATGTTATATATAGTTGTAGGTTTCTAAAATATATATAGATTATTAGTAGCATAAATTGATGGACATAGTATTTAGGGTTTTGCTAACCACCACTTTTGGGGTGGTGTTTAAACCTTTCTTAATTAAATATTTAGGCTGAACGGTATAAAGCATAACTCATCGAAGTGAGTTATGAACTCACGTGTGAGTCTTATGCTGGTCCCAAAAGTCACCTTAAGTTTTGGTATGTTTCGATGAGTATCTCACATAAGTGAGTTTGAACTTTTGTGGGCCCTTTTATTTTTTATTTAATGTATTTTATTTGATTATGAGTGTGTGTGTGGATATTTAGTAGGGTATATTTTATATAAAGTGAGTATTTTAATGAAATGTAAGTTTTAGTTGAAAGATGAGTTGTTATTACTGTTGAAAGGTGAGTTGTAGTGAGTTTTAAAGTTGAAGAGAGAAAATTGATTTGGCGCTAACGTGTCAGATGAGTTTGGGTCTTCTTTACCATCCAGCCTTAGCAATAAATAAACTAGTATATTTTATAATTATATATATTTATTCATTTTAAACATGTGATGTGTTAACATGTAATATTCACTAAAAACATGATCCGGAGGTCGGGGAGGATAAAATAAGAACTTAGCCATATTATTAAGAATGAGATAAAAGGGGAAGATGTGTGTGTGTGTTTCTAGAGAGATAAGGGAAAGCACACACATACTATGAGATACAAATATTTTCATCACCCTCCTATGGAAGTATAAGAGGGGTATTTATAGGGCATGTGACACATAACTATCCTAACTTGTCATTATTGGTCCTTATGTGTTACGCCTTACATTATCTACTGTAATTCTGTATAAGTCTTTATATTTTAAGGCTAACAATATTCCCCCAATATGTGGATATACGAAATTACTTACAATGTTCTTAACAAGTACAAATAGAACAAAAATAAAGTCTTGCAAAGCGCTTCCAATGCTGAAGATGTCGTCTGCGTCTTCTGGTCTTGATACTTGTACTCTAGCTTGGATCTTCTATCTCTTTACTTGTTCAGGAACCATTGTAGTATGCATGAGTTGGATTAACTTCCCTCAATACATGCAGCATGTCTTGAAAAGCTTTCTTCATAGACTCCTTTTTGACAAAGTTTTTGAATCAGCTTCCCCCCAAACCAGCATCCCTATCTTGAGCAGATTCTAAAACTTTGATGTAGCTGAATAATGTTCTACTAGTCATTGACGTGCATAGCGGAATTTTATAGAAGAAGACGTAAACCACACCAAATATTGTTGTTACTTGTCATTACGTCTTAGTGAATATCCGTTCAGGGGAACATGTAAGGAATCATCAACAATTCTTCTCACGTATGCAGAATACTTCACAAACCATACTAAGTAAAGTAGTATACACTACTTCCTCCTAGGAGCTGAACAAAGTACACGTTGCACGAATCTTCTAAACCAATAGTTTATATGCCTATAGCCCTTCTTTATTGACCCGTAAAACCACACCACGTATATGATTTTCCCCCATGATGTTTCGACTCGTCGAAGCATCATTGTCGTGTACGTCCATATACTCGAGAATTTCTTGTCATAAGCACAAATCTTGAAAAGTTATGAATGTCATTGAAGAACTTTGAAAATTTTGCTTAGACTGTGAAGTACCATTGTCGTGGAATAGCATAATAATATCCCATGAGAATTGCTGATTACATCTCAACCTTTAAACTCTCTAGCTAACTTACCAACCTCGTATTCTGTCGGCTATTGTTGTGACCACATGGTGAAGTAAACCCGATATACCAAACTTGAAACTGAAGTAAAATCCCCTAAATTTGTTACTTAAGCTTGCACTGTTGTTGATTAAAAAACGGTGCAAGATTAAATCTCTAAGTACTCTATACCCAACATCAAAAGTATAAGAAGTATCATACCTCTTGAAACTATCCACATCTGCATCTGCGTGTGACACTGAGCACTACAACGTAACTCCTTTAAGTGATAGCTATAACCCGTGAGTACTACAATGTAACTCCTTACATCAGGTATAACTAGATAATCCAAGTTTTAATCATATTCCTTCTGTGCGCAAGCAAGTCATCAATCGATAGATTGGGTTTGAAGAAAATGGGTAGAAAGTAGAAGGAAGTCTTGATGATGAAATAAGTAGACACCTTCGTGAAACCCACTTCAATCTCAAATAAGGGATACCAAATCAACTTCGTAATCACTTGTCATTTAGAATCCGAATCCATAGCCGTTTTGACGTTTTAGTAAATCTTTAATATAGGATCATTTAGCATTAAGTGTTGTGTTTGCTTTGGTGTTATGGATGGTGTTCAAGATTGGTTCTTGACGAAAACAGGTGTATAAATCAATTGCCTGTGCATATTTCTCCTGAAAGCATATTTCACCGGAGTGCAAATTTCACCTGCATGCATATTTCGCCTGAAAGTATCATATTTTGCTTGGATGCATTTTCACCTGGTTGCAAATTTTGTTTTGGCTTCATAATTCGCCTGAAAAAAAAAAAAATAAAAAAAATAAAAAAATATAAAAAAAAAAAAAAAAAAAAAAAAAAAAAAAAAAAAAAAAAAAAAAAAAACAAAAAAAAAAAAAAAAAAAAAAAAAAAAAAAAATAAAAAACAAAAAAAAAAAAAAAAAAAAAAAAAAAAAAAAAAAAAAAAATAAAAAATAAAATAGAAAGTATGCAATATTTCCCTGGTTACATATTTCCCTGGCTACATATTTCGCACCAATGTACCTGTTGTCAAATCGCCTTAATCATGCATATTTGCTGTCAGCATCATATTATCTCCTCATTCCATACATATTTTCTCATGCAACATGTAATTTAGCCTCCTTCATAAAAAATAAGCACGAACTCAGTTTTTTTTGCTTCAAAAATAAGCCCAAAAATCATGAAATACGCTATGATATACTTGTACTAATAAGTTAGAAACATGAGGAAGAAGAAAGTTTCAAACTTTGGTACAAAATAGGCACGAACCAAACACCCTTTTAAAAACCACTCGAAATAAGCTTTTTTTCAAAATAAGCTTATTTAATTTGTTTGGTTATGGAATAAGCTGCTATATATACTCTACTATAAGTGAAACAAAGTAAAGAAAAAGTTGAAGCGTTTGAAAAAACACAACCAAACAAAAACTGGCTTTTGGGCTATATAATAAGCTCGACATAAGCCTTAAACACCCACACAATAAACTAAACAAACAATAAGCTAAACAACAACAAAAAATGCTCCTTGGCTCTACTACCAATTGTTAACATGTAATATTCACTAACAAAACACGATCCCGAGGTCAGGGTGGATAAAATAAGAACTTAGCCATATTATTAATAATGAGAGAAAAAGGGAAAATGTGTGTGTGTGTGTTTCTAGAGAGAGAAGGGAAAGCACACACACACACTATGATATACAAATGATTATCCTCACCCTCATATGGAAGTATAAAAGGAGTATTTATAGGGCATGTGACACATAACTATCGTAACTTGTCATTATTAGTCCCTACGTGTCACGCCTTACATTATCTAGTGTAATTCCGTATAAGTCGACATATTTTAAGGATAACAGAATGTGATGTTAAACATGAAATATTTGGTATTCATTGATTGCTTATTTTTTAATTAAGGAAGGTTTAAACACCACCTCAAGAGTGGTGATTGATGAGGTGTCATTTTATACACTATTCCAGGGTCATTTAACCCCCTAAATCATGCAAATATACATAGATTATGTGCTTAATCGTTTGTTTTTAGGTTTTTAGCACTTGGATGGCATTTGGATAAAATGCACGTAACTTAGGCTCATTTAGAGAAGAAACAGACAAGATTACAGACCCACACCAAATCCATGAAGAAGTATTATTCACAGAGTGTAAAGACGGCGTCGCAGGCATATAGCGACGCCATCGTGATCTATCCAGTGACAGTTTCAGAGATCTAGCGATGAAGTCAGGACATGGCCGACTTAAAGAAGATCTAGAATCATCCACGTAGCGACATCGTCAAAACTTCAACACGACGCTGTCGCAACGATATCTCTATATATACAAAACTGATTTTAGGGTTTTAAGTGTGTAACTTTGTATAACTTTTGGGAGACGAACCCTAGTCTTTGTAGCAGCTTTAAAGGTTGTTTTTAGGGCCTCAAACCATATTGTAACTACCTTTTATCCATGTTTTAATCAAGTAAGAGTGTTATTCATTAATCATTCAATATGTCTATGTGTTGTGTGATTAATCTATGTTCTTGCATTAATCTGTTAACATGCTATGCTATACCCGCCTTTGTATTTGTCTTATATTGCATGAAAGTCATATTGTAGATCCTACTATGTTGCTTCTTGTTGATGAATGTGGGCGTTAGGCTTTAGAAAACCAGCTTTTGTTTGAATCGCTGTAGATACGTCTAGTAAACGCAAGTGCGTAGATAGGATGCCATCGGGTAACAGTCTTCATACTACCTTACCCCCTTATATGGTTGATCTCTCTTAAGATATTTCACACGCAAATTAATAATAACTCTTTAGAGGCCTTGTAATAGTCTTCATACTACCGTACTTGTGCGTTGCCTTAACGAAATTATTAAATAACGGCAGTTTTATATAATCCATTTCATGACCTAGAAATACTTACACAAAACATCACAATTGACAAATGCAACAGTATTAGGAAAGCAATCGATAAGTAATGCATGATTAAGTAAATACATTTAATTAACATAAAGTTATCACCAGTAGACTAGATATTAATTAGTTTAGTAACTAGATAAACAAACCAACCTCTTAAACCATAAGATTTACTACTTTCTTATAAACATAAAAATATAAAAATAATCTTCTCTCAACCCCTAGAATTCTGTTAGACCATGATCAAGCCTTCCCACCTATTCCCCTAGAGAATGATAACAAACCCCGAGTCTTGCCTATACTAACTACGACAAGCGGTTAGGATACTACTGCATAGATTGAAAAACTTCTTGTTGAAGTCCTACGACGACTGCATCAAGTTTTTAGCGCCGCTGCGTGGGAAATAGTTAGGTTTTGATCATAGTTTAACTTAGTTCTACTCGCTTGAATCCTTTCAAGTGAGACCTCAAGTCCGTAATTATCTTTCTTATAGTTCTAATCATTTCTTTGTGTTAATTGTTTCATAATCCATTCTCGTCAACCACCATAGGAGACGAGAATCCTCTTCTGTACTCTTAGCGATTAATCCAAACCTATCCACACAGGCTAACAAGAATACATCGAGCTCCTCGTAGGACAAGTAAGTACCTCTTCGATCCTACACATCCGGTTGTGCAAAATGAGTGCTCATTCCACGAAACTTCGGTCCAAGGTCCAAACCACACCTTCAGTAATTCTTAAAACATGGGACTCACTTGACCTTAACGGGAGAAAACAGGGAAAGAACGCAACTGCGGTTATATAAGTTCCCTATTTGCGATCAAGCTAAGCAATGTACCAATGAACTACTTCCAGCAAGATCCATCACCACATGGGGAGGATCTTACTACTCGTTACCTTGCTCAATCTTTCACCGGAAGGACAGCGAATACTCCGTAAGACATCCTAATGTTCAAACAATATCATGGAGAATCTCTATCTGAAGCCCCCCAAAATGCACCGTTTCAAAGACATACTAACATGTGCAAACTAGAAGGGGGTGTGGGGGTTTGAAATATTTACATGTTTGTTTTTTTACGTATGAAAGATCACCATCATACAAGTATAGATCGAGTTATATGTCACTCCAATCACAAATGAACCAGCCATAAATATCACACAAAACCTAAATAACAACAATAATAATGTAAAAATATAAGGAAAGAAACACCAAACCTAGACAACGAGATTTATAGTCGTTCGGAGTGCTACTAGCACCACCTGTGTAGGTTCTTCGCCTACTCTACTCCCGAGTACCTACTCGAATTTCACTATGTCAACAGCTCCCTTTAGGCGAAGAAAACGTTAACACGTTCCCCCCCCGCTACGTTTATATTTCCGACACTAAGCTAAATGTCGAGTCCTAATCTTAGCTAGAACCAATCTACCACTTCACAAGATTTACACACTCACAAGATCTACACTATTTGATCTACATAATATCCGAATCACACAAATATACAAGATAAATACAATAGAGTTTTGGTACTTAGAAGAAAGGAGGATAGATAACTAATTAACACTTCGTTTCTTGACGAATACGAGTGTTCTTCTCTTGCACTTGAATGGGAGCGAAAAGATGAGAAGAAGAGATTAGATCACTTGAAACAAGATCTAAGTATGTTAGTGATCAAGAGTTTTAGTGAGAGAAAGAAGGTTTAGAGAGAGAAAGAAAAGACTAAAAAATTTCGTGCAAAGAGGAATAATTTTTCTGCTGGGAATGGAGCAGTATTTATAGGCAGGGAATCCTAACGGCTCTCTGGGGGCGGTCCCTTATATATAAGGGGGCCGCCAGGCCTATAAGGGGGCCGCCGCCTAGACTCCGCTCCCTTTTTTATCTTTTTGTGGGGAAGGTTGTATCTGGTGTAGAAGCTTCCATTTTGGGGGGAGAATTTGAATTTCAAATTTTAAGTTTTTAATAAAACTTTTTATTTTAATTAGAGAATATTTTGTAAATGTATTTTTGAGAAAATACTTTTGTAGAATTAAAAGTGAGGATTAAGAGAAAAATATTTTCTTGATCACTAATCATGCTTAATTATTTTGTTTGTCCATACCTTAAGTGATCACTAATCTTAGAAATGAAATTTTACATTTAATAATTTGTAAATATTTATTTTTATTGTAAACGTTTTTACATTTTGTTATTATCAAAACGTTGAGAGGTCGAAAAATATAAATAATGCTTTTAGACATTATTTGTATTAACAATCTCCCCCTTTTTGATGATGACAAAATATAAAATTATTTTAAATAAAATTAAAGATGTCAAATTATTAAATAAGTTATGTTCCATTTCTCCCCCTTTTTGGCGAATTCAAAAAGAATGATCGTCGAGTTGTTGAAGGAAGAAAGAAATCGGCGATATCAAGATTCTCCCATGATGTATGCTCCCCCTTGTTCGGGGCACCAAGGGATCGATCTTACGAAAATTGTTTTGCTACAAAACAAAGTTAGAAGTACAAGTGCAAGACAAATATCTTTCAAGTTAACACATAATATATATAAATTATCAAAAGAAGAGTTTCATTCCACCAACAAGAAACTCATACACTAGCACATCCAACTAATACATTAAACATGAAATTTAAAAACTAGATCTTAATAAGCGCTAAGACACATTCATACAACATTTGTATGAATCATTACAATAGATCTACATTAGTTGATTCTTAAAAGGTAGAAGATGCCATAATCAAAAGATTATTAAGCTTTTGAGATTGTTCAATTATGGTGAGGAGGTTGTTATTGAGGATGGAAATTAAGTGGAAGGACCAATGATAAGAGATTTGATACGGTTAAGGTCATCTTTCAATGTATCGCATAATTTGGGTAGTTCAAACAACAATGATAGAATTCTGAATGAAGGTTTACTTGATCTAAGGAAGGTGGAGGGATGCATGGTGAGGTAGGAGGTGAAGGATTTGTGGCATCAATTGCTTGTTGGAGATTAATCTCAAGAAGATTAGATAAGTGATGAAGTTCATGTGTTATTTGGTTTGGAGATGGGTTTTGTGGAGGTGAAAGAGATGGTGAAGAATTAGTTGTAGAAGGAGAGGTAAGTGTATTCCTATTGGGTAGAGGAGATGGTGGGAGATTGTGACTTTGTCTCCAAGGCTCAAGAATGGCCCTTCGGAGTTTTCTAGAGTAGTCATGAGTGGATTTGCTAGAGGATGACATTGAGATCTTGATGATGAGAGAAAGATGTAGAAGAGAAGTGTAGATTGATATGGAGAAGAATGATGGTTATATAGAAGGATTTTGGGAAAGGCATGGTATTGGAGAATGAAGATTCTAGGAAGTGTTTTGTCTAGAAAGGAAAGGATGGTTGGACCTAAGTAGAATAGGGTCAGAGTTGCAGAAAAAGAGGGGACAGGAAAATTTCGTGGTTTCCTGATGGCGGTCCCTTATATCAGTGGCGGTCCCATATATATTAGGGAGTCGCCCTATATTTAAAAGGGCCAAAAAAATATTAAACATTTTTTTGGAGAGTTCGTGAAAATTTTCCGTGAAGTTTTAATTTTTAGAGTGAGTTAATAAAATTAGAAGGGCGATTATGGCATTTCCATTACTTTATGAATCACATAATACATCTAAAGGAGAGATAAGTCATGTAATGTGCTCAAGATGAAGCATATAAATGACAAAAATGTCTACTAAATGTCACATAGCAACCATTAAATAATAATGTAGACACATTATACACGTACTTGATTATCCATAATAGAGGTTAAGATAGTATTACATAGTAATAATAATAGTACATATCCCTAGCAATAATTCTAGAGGAATATTTCAACCATCATTTGAGTCAACACTTGAAGCTTCTTCAGAGGATATGTAGTTAATTGATTTAAGATGAGTAGGATGAACCCAAGGTTTCATGGATGGCCAATATGATTTGTATTTTGATTTTCATAGATGAGGATCAATTTTGATGATGGGTTTTAAGATATCAAGGATTATATTTTTTCAGTTTGAGATTTTGAACGTAAGATTTTGTGTATCGTACTTCCAGACATCTTCCAAGTCATTTCACCTAAAATTGGAAAAGATAATTGTAGTGAGATTCCTTCATTTAACGAGATGCCTAGTGTGTGCCTATATGCAACAAGTGTGGAGTAACGATTAACTCGACCTAAACATAAAATCCTAAGAGTTAATCCAAACGCTCCTTAATTTGGTTTTGCTCATCCAAACAAGTTCGAAAAATACATATGAATTAAGTATATCAAATTTTACATGAGAACATATGCATGGTTTGAAAATGTTTTTGGGTTGGATTAAACAATGCATAACATCAAATAATATTTCTAACGTGAATGATTTGAAAATAAAATTGGGGTTTTGGTTCGAAATCAATTTTTCAACAAATTCACTAATGTATGCAAATCTTATATCTACGAGAAACATATTAGTTATACATTGTATCCCAGTACTCTTAATTGTACAAAATTGAAAGAAAAATCAAAAATTCCCAATTTTAATTTTTGGTGTTCATCATGAAACCTAGACTCAAATTGAAAGAAAATAGATGAAATAACTTACAATTGATGATCTTTGTGATATTAGGGTTGATTATTAGTGTTGATTTGATCTTCAATTGATGTTTAAATGGTTGATTTTGAGTTTTGGTGGGTTTTGAGTCGTGTTCGTCAATGGCAGCAGGTAAGGGGTGTTTGTTTTTCTGTTTTGAAATTTTTTTATTTAAGTGTCCCAGTTTGTGACTTGCTGGTGGCGGTCTCATATTTATCGGCGGTCCCAAATATATTGGGGGGCCGCCCTCAGCCAAGGGTTTTGGACTTGGTTTTTGACGAAAATTTTAAGAAGAGGAGTGACATTTTAATTTGCATTTCGCGAATTAAATATGCTTAAAGTACTTCGGATGAAGTATTTAAGTTGTCACGACACGGAATGATACACGGAATAGAATTGAGACAGAAGAAAAAGAAGCGAACTAAGATAATTTATGGAATATGTTCCATCATTCCTAAACCAAGACGTAGATAGTTAAACGATTCACGTTTTAGGGGTTTAGTAAGAATGTCGGCAAAGTTGTCGACAGACGGCACTTTTTCGATTGAGATATGTCCTTTCTGGACATTATCACGAAGAAAGTGGTAATGTATTTCGATGTGTTTGGTACGAGAATGTTGCACCGGGTTTCTGCTAATGTCAATCGCGCCTTTTTTGTCGCACATGATGGGAACGTCGTTGAGTCGTATGTCATAGTCGATGAGAGCTTGTTTCATCCATAGTGCTTGTTGACATGCCTTTCCTGCGCTTACATATTCGGCTTCGGTAGTGGGTATAGCAAGAGCGGTTTGTTTCTTCAAGAACCAAGATGTCAAACAACATCCCACGAATGTACAAATACCGCTAGTGCTCTTTCGGTCCACATAATCTCCCGCATGATCAGAGTCGGCATATACTATGGTTTCTATGCCGGTCCCCTTAGGATACCATAATCCTAAGTGCGTAGTGCCTTTAATGTATCGGAAGACACACTTAACCGCTTCAAGGTAAGAGGTTTTGGGAGCCTCTTGGAAGCGAGCCCAAAGGTAGACACTAAACATGATATCAGGCCTACTTGTCGTTAGGTATAATAAACTACCTATCATGCCTCGATACTTGGTACTATCTACAAACTCATACTCTTTATCTTTCATGAGTTTAGTATCGAAGGACATGGGGGTTTTCATTGGTTTAGAGTCTGTTAGACCAAATTTCTTAATCATTTCTTTAATATACTTAGATTGATTAAAGAATATACCATCTTCCATTTGTTTAATTTGTAATCCAAGGAAGAAGTTAAGTTCATCCATCATGCTCATCTCGAACTCGTCATGCATGATTTTGGCAAATTCATCACACATGTCTTGACAAGTCGAACCGAATATAATGTCATCGACATATATTTGAACAATGTAAGATTTGAACAGTTCATCTAGTAAAAAGATGTTACTACCATACCCAATTTATATTCAAGATTAGTAAGGAAGCTTTTAATCTAATCATACCAAGCTATCGTGCATGTTAAGACCATATAAAGCTTTCTTTAATTTATAAACATGATCCAGTTTTTCAAAATCAATGAATCCCGGAGGTTGTGCCACGTATACCTCCTCATTGATAAAACCGTTCAGGAATGCACTTTTTACATCCATTTGGAATAGTTTAAAGTCTAAGGCGCAAGCATAAGCTAATAATATTCTAATGGACTTAAGTCTAGCAACCGGGGCATAAGTTTCATCATAATCGATGCCCTCTTGTTGGTTGTAGCCTTGAGCAACTAACCTAGCCTTATTTCGAGAAACAATACCGTTCTCGTCTAACTTATTTCTAAATACCCACTTAGTTCCTATGATTGTCATATTCCTAGGTTGAGGAACTAACTCCCAAACGTCATTAGCAACGAATTGATTTAATTCTTCTTGCATGGCGACTATCCAACTTTCATCTTCTAATGCTTCATTCACATTCTTAGGTTCTATAGTTGATATAAAACAAAAGAAGTTACTTTGGTTTTGGGCTTGTGACCTAAGGGTTCTTTGGTTAAGGTTTCCTATGACATTTTCTAATGGGTGGTTCCTAGATTCCTTAATGTTGATTATTTCATCAACCTCTAAAGTTTCATCCACAATGTCATTTTCTAGGTTTTTCTTTTTGGTGGCCTTAATTGCTTCTTCTTCATCTAAGTCATCATCCACCAAGGGTGATGTCTTAGAGGGTGGAGGAGTTTCATCGAATGTCACGTTAAGTGATTCTTCGACTTTCCTAGTGTGTTTGTTTAAGATGATATAGGCTTTACTATTTTGAGAATAACCTAAAAAGACACATTCGTATGACTTTGGGTCAAACTTGGTAAGGTAGTCTTTTGTGTTCAAAATGAAGCACTTGCTTCCAAACACTCTAAAATAATCTAGTGTAGGTTTTCTACCTCTTAAGAGTTCATAAGGTGTTTTTCCTAGAATGGCTCTAATGAGAATTCGGTTGAGAATGTATGTTGAAGTATCTACGGTGTTACACCAAAACTTTTGTGGTAACGATTGCTCATTCAATATAGTCTTACTCATTTCTTGATGTGTCCTATTTTTCCTTTCGACCACGCCATTTGATTGAGGAGTGTGTGGAGCTGAGAAGTTATGTGTAATACCGTTGGTATTGCAAAACTCTTCAAATTGCACCTTATTATCAAATTCTCTACCATGGTCGGTTCTAATTGACACTATTGAACAACCTAATTAGTTTTGGATTTTCCTACTAAATATTTCGAATTGATCGAAAGCCTCGGTTTTATCCTTAAGAAATCTAGTCCAAGTATACATAGAGTAGTCATCTACTATGACTAGGGTGTAACGGTTTCCTCCGTAACTCCGTACGGCGGATGGACCGAAGAGATCCATATGGAGAAGTTTTAAGCATCTAGTCGTTGAGACTACATTCTTAGATTTGTGACTAACGTGAGCTTGTTTTCCAATTTTGCAAGCATCACAAAAATGTTGATCAAACTTAAGATTATGTAAGTTTCTAACTAATTCCTTAGAGGCCAACGATTGAATGAGACGCATATTTACGTGTCCTAATCTCCTATGCCACAAGGTGGAATTTTCATCAATCGTAGTTAGACAAATTTGATCCTTAGGCTTATTTCCTAATTTCATCACATATAAGCCTTTCTTCCTAATACCTCTACCTATGACTTTACCGTCCTTAGTGATTTCACTATCATGTTCAGAAAAAGTTACTCTACACTTATTGTTACATATTTGTCCTATACTTAGCAAATTAAATCCTAAGTTATCAACATGTTCTACATTATCTATTTTGAGAGAGTCATTAGAAATCGTACCTTTGCCAATGATGTTACCGCAAAGATTACTACCAAAAATGACGTTACCTCCATTGTATGCCTTGTAAGTGGAGAAGAGCTTTCGGTTGCCTGTCATATGTTTAGAGCATCCGCTATCCTTGATCCATTCATCGGGCTCCAAGTCGAATCCAAGGCATATTTATTTATATAAGACAATAACTTAAACATTTGGTCTCCAATATCTCATGGGTCCAAAGTTGTTAGTGCCAAACATCCCTTGCATTTGATGCAATTGGTTGGGATGTGAGAATGGAAGACACATTTCCCATGGCATGTAACTTTGACGTGGAAAGTTGTTCCAACTTACGGGAAAGCCATGAGGTTGGTTTTGTCGACCAACGTGTCTTTTTGGTTGCGGTGTTTTAGGACGAGAATAATTATTATTGACTCTTCTAGGAGGTGGAGTTTTTGATCTAAAATTTGGTTTAGAAAATCCAACTTCGGGTTTTGACAATGGCTTATAAAATTGTTTAACTTCATTGTCACTAGCAACGGGAACTTTGGCCTTGTTTACAATTATGTGTTTTGGTCTAGGACCCAAAATGGATTTTTGAAAAGACACAGTTTTCTCAGATCCAGGCGTTGCTGGTGGTGGTCCCATATTTATTTTGGGGGCCGCCTGGTCATTTAGGGGGCCACCCATATTTATGGGACCTCCATCAGAATACGCCTTTTTTGAGCTTTCACAAATTTTATTTCCTTAGTTCCACTAGATGATGCTTCAAATGAATTAAACCCTAAACCTAATTTATCACCGGAGGGTTTTTGATTACTTAACATTTCATTTAAGCAATGTGTACTCTTTTCAAATTTGTTTAATCTAGTAGATTCATCTTTGAGTTTTTCATTCTCAATTTTAAGTACATGACACTTTGCACAATCGAGATCAACTCCCTTGTTTTTTTCGAGTGTGGACAATTTATCTTTTAATTCTCTAAGCTCATTTTCTAGACTATTTCTAGTAGCTTTTAACTTTTTGTTTTTAGTGATTATCTTTAGACTCATTTTGCATAACTTATCATATTCGTTGTCTAAAGCTATATCATCAATTGATGAGTTTTCATCACTAAAGTAAGATGATTTGGAACATACCTCACTTGATGCGTGAGCTACAAGACACGTTTCATTTTGACCTTTTCATCATCTTCTTCCCCCGCCATCGCTCAAAGCCTCCGACAAAGGTTTGGTTCTTATCTTTCGGTGGTTTGGACAATTTTTCCAATAAGATGATTTGGGTACGCCACATCTAAAGCATTTTCTTTCACCTTATCGTATCTGTCATCACGACTGTCTTTTGAACACCACCCACGCGCTTTTGTCGTTCCAGGTTGTCTCACGAACTAACCTCTTCTTTAAAGAACTTCTTGAAGTCCTCTTACCGCCATGAGGCGTCTCTTCAGTCTTCAATACCGGAAGTCAAACATTCTTCTTCAATAAGATTCTTTCTTAGCCTTTAAAGCAATAGATTTTCTTTCAACTTTTGCTTTGACTATTTTGGAATCTTTCTTGATGATCATTTCGTGAACCTTGAGGTTCCCGATTAGTTCATCAAGAGATAGTGACGTTAAGTCTTTCGACTCTTCAATCGCCGTGACCTTTGCTCTCCATTTAGGATGTAGAGCTCTAAGAAACTTCCTTACGTAGTTCTTACTAGAATAACCTTCATCAAAAGCTTTAAGACTAGTAATAATAGTATTAAATCTAGCAAAAGCACTATCTATAGATTCGTCTTTGAAAATGACGAATTGTTCATATTGTTGAACCAAAAGGTCGATCTTATTATCTTTGACTTGGCTATTACCTTGATGGGTGATTAACAAAGTTTTCCAAATTTCTTTTGCCGTGTTACACATGAAAATTCTTTCATATTCTTTTCTTGGCAAAGCATTGTAAATAACCATTTTTGCTTCATTATTTTTCGCAAGTCTCTTTTTGAGATCATCGGATTGTTTTTCAAAAGGGATAACCTCATCTAATTTGGTTTCCGAATTTTGTACAGTAGGTTGAAAATCACCATTGGTAATAACATATGTCTAGAATATATTTTTCCAATAAATAAAACTATCGCTTTCAAAGAGTGGTGGTCTTTGCATACATTGCCCTTCTAGATATTTGTCGGAATCCATAGATCGATCCAAGCTTTAAAATACAATATATTTTAAAAATCTTGAGTGGTGGTCTTTGATACCAATTGTGGAAACTAGAAGGGGGGGGGGGTTGAATACTTTACACGTTTGTTTTACGGTTTAAAAGTTTACTTTCAAAAATGTATAGATCTGAGTTATATGACCAATCAAATCACAATATGAACAAACAATAACTATCTAAACGAAAACTAAATAACAATAATAATAATGAAAAAAGATAAGGAAAGAAACAACCAAACCAAGACACCGAGATTTTATAGTGGTTCGGCTACGAAGCACCTCTTCGCCCTACTCTACTCCCCGAGTATCCTACTCGAGATTTCACTATGTCAACAAGCTCCCTTTAGGCGGAGAAAACCGTTTACACGTCGCTTACGTTATTTTCCGACACTAAGCTAAATGTCGAGTCCTAATCTTAGCTAGAACCAATCTACCACTTCACAAGATATACACACTCACAAGATCTACACTATCAGATCTACACAATATCTGAATCACACAAATACACAAGATAAATACAATAGAGGTTTGGTACTTAGAAGAAAAGAGATGAGATCACTAATTAACACTTCGTTTCTTGACGAATACGAGTGTTCTTCTCTTGCACTTGAATGAGAGGGAAAACAAGATCTAAGTATGTTAGTGATCAAGAGTTTTAGTGAGAAAAAGAAGTTTTAGAGAGAGAAAGAAGAGACTAAAAAATTTCATGCAAAGAGGAATGTTTTTCTGCTGGGAATGGAGCAGTATTTATAGACAGGAAATCTCAACGGCCATCTGGTGGCGGTCCCATATATATAAGGGGGCCGCCACTAGACTCCGCTCCTGTTTTTGTCTTTTTGTGGTGAATGTTGTATCTGTTATAGAACCTTCCATTTTGAGGGGGGGGGGGGAATTTGAAATTTAAATTTTAAATTTTTAATAAAACTTTTCTTTTAATTAGAAAATATTTTGTAAATGTATTTTTAATAAAATACTTTTGTAGAGTTAAAAGTGAGGATTAAGAGAAAAATATTTTCCTGATCACTAATCATGCTTAATGACTTTGTTTGTCCATACCTTAAGTGATTACTATTCTTAGAAATGGAATTTTACATTTAAAAATTTGTAAACATTTATTTTTATCGTAAACGTTTTTACATTTTGTTATTATCAAAACGTTGAGAGGTCGAAAAATATAAATAACGTTTTTAGACATTATTTGTATTAACAATCTCCCCTTTTTCGATGATGACAAAATATAAACTCATTTTTAACAAAATTAAAGATGTCAAATTATTAAATGAGTTTTGTTCCAATTCTCCCCCTTTTTTGTCGAATTCAAAAAGAATGATCGTCGAATTATTGAGAAGAGAAAGAAATCGACGATATCAAGACTCTCCCTTGATGTTAGCTCCCCCTCGTATTGGGACACCAAGGGATCGGTCTTACAATAATTGTTTGCTACAAAACAAAGTTAGAAGTACAAGTGCAAGAAAAATATCTCAAAAGCATAATGCCATAGCAATTTATGCAAGATAATTTCATTCATCACATAATATATCAAAACCGTAAAGGTATGATCAATACAAGACAAGGTAAACATAAATTATGACATAAAGCATGAACTAGTTAAATCTTGAATAATAGTAGATTCCATAATCAAAAGTTGGTCGTTTGGTTATTAGGGTAGGTTAACCATGTGAGAATAATTAGCTAAAGATAGAGAATGGTGAGGTTGGTGAAGCACAGTTTGGAGGAGTTCGGGTTTGAGGTATGAGACGAATGAGAAGAAAGTGGATGAAGTTGATTTCATTTCTCAAAGAGTGGAATTGGTTTTTAGAGTATCGGCAACAATGACAAAAGCTAGAGTGAAATTTAACTTGACCATGAGATGGTGGATAGATTTTTTGTGGTGGTGGGGAAGGTGGTGCTTGAGTGTAGGCATTGGAAGGGTTATTGTGTGTATCAAGAATGGTTGAGATGTTGAGAAGTGAGTTGATCATCTCATCTCTTAGAGGGTTGTAGGAAGGTGGTGAGATGGATTGATGATGAGTTTATGGAGGAAGTGGATGTGATTCACTTTGGAAATAAGATGATGGTTTTTGGGTGGAAGTTTTGCGCTTTCGCACTTGTCTTACCGACAATCTTGGTTTTTTAGAGAAGTTAGGATGGTGGTTTGAGCAAGACATTGGTGATGAAGGAGGATAGATGAAGAGGATGAAGATGATAGTGAGAATTGGGTGATTAAATAATGGTAAAGATGGCAAAGCATGGTTTGGATAGAAGAAGATGCAAAAGATGGTTTGGCTGGAAAAGGAAGTGCCAGCTTAAGACTATAGGTAGGAGGGTCAAAGGTGCAGAAAATGATGCAATTTTGAAAAATTTCATTCCCCTCCTGATGGCAGTCCCGTATTGACCAGGCAGTCCCTAATATATAGGGGGCCGCCACATATTTACGGGGTCCATTTTCTGGAAGGACGAAATTTTTCTAGTTTTTCCTTTTCCTAAATTAAGTGATTTTGGCATCTACCTAATCTAAGGATGTAGTAATTTTATCAAGAATATATGTTTCTAAACTAACACATAATTCATTTAGCAAATAAGCATGCAATATTAACGCAAATTGTTA
>BQNB010094456.1:2634-26115 GCA_026074375.1 Tanacetum coccineum
GAAATTGAACACTTAGATTAGTAATGAGAGTCGAGTGTTTTTTATCCCCTTTTCGTGAGGTGTTCGACTCTGATGTTTTCTAGCATAAGTAACTTATAAATTCATTTCTTCAAGTCAAATTGGGGAAATCTTTTTATGAATTATTCTAAACGGTTCTACTTGAGGGCAAGTAGAAGTCAAGTGGGGGGATATTTGATAACATCAAATAGTTAATACATTTTAATATCAAATTCCCTATAAAAATGCTTACAAATATGTTATTAATGTATGAAAACGTTACTTAATTGTTTATTATTAGTTTTCAGGGACCAAGTGAGCATTTTAGCAAAAGACAAGGGATTTAGACAAGAAATGCACCAAAGTGAAGAGTCTAAGGCACTTTACGACGTAACATCCTCGAAGGATTACGCCGTAACATACTCCAACAAAGAAATGAGTCATCACACCCTTTACGGCGTAAAGAGTCTCAAAGATTACGCCGCAACATTTAAATATACTAGAGATGATGTGTCTGACTCAGCATTACGGCGTAACATATGCGACAGGGTTACGCCGTAACGCCCTTTTATGCCTAGATGATTGGAGGATTACGTAACAAGATTACGGCGTAACATCCCATAAGGGTTACGCTGTAAACCTTTCAAAGCCTATAAAAGTGTTAAAGAAGAATTTCAAGGGTTACGCTATAAACAGAGTTAAAGAAGAATTTCTAAAACAATGATCCTCTATGGATCTTTTCTATTAATAATAAAAGTGTTTTTACAATCGATCAGCTACCTTTATCTATGATCGTAGGTTTCTTAAATACACATGAAACCCTAACAACCTCTTACCTAAAACTCGCTAAAGTGATGAGTATTATCACTTCCTAGGATATCTCATGCATATCCTTATCACTAACTAACTATACTATCAACTCGGAGTAAGCATAATACTACAGGATAATATTGTTATACCGCAGGAATATCGGTTGACCTGCCAGCACTAACAATAAACTTATCCTTACCAGTAGGAACTACATACCTACCAGCAGGAACTTTTACTCTACAGTAGAATATACATAATATAGCAGAACTTTTTACTCTACCAAGTAGGAACTACATACCTACCAAGGAACTTTTACTCTACCAGTAGGAACTACATACCTACTAGTAGTAACTATCTATTACAATATTCCTAACAATCCTCCCCTAAACTTGAATTTGACACAGTTAACTTCAAGTTTCTAGATAGATCTTTCGTTGAAAACACCAGAGGATTGAACAGCAACATCTTGAAACTAACTCCAAAAGCAACCTTGATAAACACTGAATCAGCAACCTGAAACTCAGCATCGAATCTTGAACTGCAACAAGAGTACCACAGCTACATGAATGGGTTTGATGAGCCTTTACCAAGTAGCCATTCACTCTTGGGCTAGTCAGTCCATTGGCACCCAGAAAGGGTTAAATCCATGGAGGAGTTAATAACCAGTCCAATTCTTAGAACATGAATCATTGGTGAATTGGAATACCCTAATGATTTTTGGCAAATCATCACAGCCATTAACGGATTTGATATAGTCTTTACCAAGAGCCGTACCCTCTTGGACTAGCCACTCTTTGTTGTAACAACCTGGTGAGTGAAAACCATATAGTTTTTAGCAAACTATTACAGCTATCAACGGATTTGAGTAAGTCTTTACCATGAGCCGTTTGCTATGGACTAGCCACTTTTCATTCCAAGAATATGGCAAGTGAAAACCATCCAGTTTTGGGTAACCTGGCAACCATCAACGGATTTGGAAATCACACCAGAGCCGTACCCTCATGGTGAATCAACTCTTTCTTGTCTGTGAGACATGGTGAGTTGAACACCATTTGTTGTGCGGTGGTTAACCAACACCCAATCCCTTAAAATGGCTCTGTTTGTACAAAATACACTGCAATAAAACCAAGCAGCATGCCAAAAACTGTTTCCAGAAGCAAAACTTGATGCGCGCTAACAAAATAAATATGGCATACTATGCAAAAGCTAATACGTATGGAGATTCTACATACAAACTTTATATATCCAAAATATATTTTAAATAGCAAAAAGAATTATGAGATATATAACAAACTTAACAGTACCAGTCATGAACCTTAGGACGCTTGGAATTAGAAATTTGTTTCTTAAGAAAGGCAATCAACTGAACCGTAGTGGTAAGTTCATTACCCACTGTTCCGTGACAAATTTCCAGCTGATGATCGAGCATCCTTTCGATAAGGTTGACAGAGAGAGGATACTTCTTGTCCACAAACATATGTAAAACGAGTCCACTAACTGTCTCCAACACATGAACACCAGAAAAAGAATATAGCTTCCAGCTTTGAATTCTCCATGTGTGTTGGTTCTTCCAAACATAACTACCATCATTCACTTCAGGTGAATCCATCAAAACCTTAAGATCTCCCCAAAGTACAAGACTAGCTCCCGCAGCTTTCTTATCCTGATAAAATGTCATCACACGGCCATAAATTGTCATCAAGTCTGCTCTAGTAACCAAGTGAAGGATTTCCCTAAGACTTGTGAAGTACTTGCGAGAGTTGTCTTGCCTGTAGAAGGCATTGATCGAGCCTAACCCCGTAGGAAATAACTCCCAGTCAACAACAGCATATAAATTAACAGGTGTATCATCATCAGAAGCAGAATCCGCATCAGAAGCATACTTAATGCATAATTTATGTTCAATTAGAATGGTAGATTGAGAAGTATGAACACCTTTTCTGCCTAATCGCTTTTTCTTGGTACCAACCTTCTTGAGTAAGGAGGCAGTGTGTTGTACTGTAGAAGCAATGTGAGAAGGAACTTCAACTTGAGCGTCGAGAATATCCTGAGAATGAGATGGAGCATCAACTTCCTTTGGTGAAACATTTTGAGAAGGAGTTGCACCTTCTTCTTCATGTGGAACACCATGAGAAGGAGCTTCAACGGTTACTTCATCATCACCAGTCTTGAGTTTCTTGGAAGAGGCACTAGTCATTGGACTACCATCTCTTTTTAAACCCCTTGTGAATGCAACAGCTCTTTGGATCTTATCAAACTCTTCTTGGAGCTGTTCAGGAGAGAGTTTTCGAACTTGAGCCATAGTCCAACCAATAGAGTATCCAGCAGGACCTTGATTCTTCACATAAGTGCGCATATATTGCCTGAGCTGAGATGGTGTCATAGGCCTCTCCCTCCGTTCTTTAGCCCGTTGTTCAGCAAGTTCTTTTCTTTGAGTATTGACCAACTCAACCATCCTGGCTGCAAAATCATCATCAGAAAATTCAACCCCGAAAATTGTGGAGGACAAGTCTGGATTTGCTTGAAGACGAGCCAAAATGATATCCCAAGCAGCATCTGTGTAGTTTGCAGCAGATGCAAGAACCTCATGTTGTCTCTTTCTTTGGTCTTCAATTATCTCAAAGTCTTGAGACATCTGCCTAGCTAAATGAGCATCCTTCATAAGAGATTCAGCTCTTTGCTTTTCGAAATCGGCGAGTTCTTAAGCTTGTAATCTCTGAGCAGCCTCCCAACCTAGTCTTTCTTCTTCCAATTGCTTGAAAGTCTTATCAGGAGTTGGAGTAGGTTCTTCAACAGCAACACCTTTTCCCTTTCTGGCATCTTTGACAGGTGATGAAGGAGTTTCAGGTGTAGTACCACTACTAGCAGGAATTGTTTCAGCAGCAGGAACAGAACTACTGGTAGGAACAGTTGTGTGACCAGGAGAAACGGTTGAAGGACCAGTAGGAGCACCAGTAAAACACTAACAGACAATCAGTAGGCAGAGGTGCTAGGAGGAATATCAGTCACCAGGAGAAACATCAGACATGACCATTCTGAAGCAAGCAACAGCATTATTCTAAATTTGATGAGAGGATCCACATCCTGTTCTTCCTCCTCTTCTTTATCAGACTCACTCAGAACAACCTTCCTGCTCCTTGTTTTGAGCTTCAACTCCAAAGCTTTAACCTTCTTAACCAATCGACCCACCACATCCTTAAATAACAACTTGTATGCCTTAAGCTCGGATTCTAAGGAACTGACTTTCTGCACAAGTTTAGACACTAAAGAAGATAAGGCAGTTAGTGTAGCAAGGTCCTCAGCACCTCCTGAGGTTGGACCTTTCAGGGGAACTAGAGGTGGTCCTCTTTGGGAGGATGTGTGGAGAGATCCTCCCAAAGTTTCATCTTCCGACATTTGAGGAAGTGAAAAAGGTCAGGATCATACTCATGCGTCCTAAAAAATAGGCAATTTAGGGTCTGAAGTGTTACCCTACCTGGCTCAAATACTGGAGAATGGTTGGTCTGGATGTTGTTGTCTTGGTGTGTAGGTAGATGTTCTTGATAGTTTATCATGCTCAGGGCTAGTCTTCTTGAATAGTGTCAGAGGTGGTGTGTGGGACATCTGGGACAGCTTCCCCTGTACCTGCACTCTGCTAAAGCAGCTTAGCAATGGGAACATTGGCAGCTAAAAGTGGCATGTATTTCCCCTTCAAAATTTAAAAACCTCATGTTATCAAAAAGTTACTTGACAGTTTAAAACCATATTGTTTTAGGAATCCTAGTTTTCATTCCCAAAATGATTGAAGAACCTAGAATACATAAAAACATTTAGCCTTACGTATGTTAATTACATCACCCTTGAAAATGTAACTTGACCAATTAAACCTTCTCCCATCAGACAAACAAATAAGAGCTATAGCCAGTGAGCTTCCAAATTGATCCCAGCTACCAGTTTTGGTACTGAGACAATGCTGTATTGTGTGAACCAAAACCACCACCCCTCAGGTGAAGAACTTGTTTTTTTGTGGAGGTTAGCTTGCCTTCAAGTGGGGTATCTAAGATTATCCATACCCACATATATATCAGCAATGGGCAAGTCTTCAATACCTCCATCATCACCCAATTGAAGTTGACTCCTCGCTGTGTCTTCAGTGATAGTGTAGGGAGTCCTATCAATCGTGGCTAAAATAGCTTGAGGGCCTAACTCAGGAGCCCTGAGTGAAGCCGTTGACCAGAACTGTTTGACCAAAGAGTCAAAGATGATGGGGTCATGAGTAAGAGCATACTTTAAGTGCGAACCTCTCAAGAAGTCAAGTACTTGGTGATAATCATCACTACCTGTGGGGTTTTTCAAGAAACCCACCTTATTGTGTTGGTCTCTGTACTTGAGTGCAGCCATTGTTGATTATTAAATAGGGTTGAGTGTTAGTGCTGGTGGATTATTGCAATGGAGAGTTACTACTAGTAGAGAGGGGGATTGAGTTTTCAAAGAGTGAGTGGAACGAGTAAAGGGCTTTTAAAAATTAGGGTTTGAAGTAAAAGGTAACTCTTTATAATGAAGAAACAGTAATTAAGCCCTTAAATAGTTGACCCTTGTATGAAATTGAAATGCCCAATTATTCAACTAGAACTTTTATTAAAAAAAACCATTTAAGATACTCGCTCAAAGAAAAGTCAACCCTAAAGAAAAACATAACCAGCAGGAAGTGGTTAAACAGTAGGAACCAGTAAAGCTACCAGGAGGAACTCTTGCACCACCAGAAGAAACACTCAAAGAACCAGAATGTAGTTTTTATCATCAAAAGAAGGCCACATTGTCCATGAATAACACTTGAAAAGTGCGAAATCACCCACATGAATGATGCATCTGCAAAAGGTTAGACCAAAACATACAAAACATATACAAGAAAGGGAAAATTTACTATCAGAACTAACTAACTACAAACCAGGAGTAATAACTAAAACTAGCAGTAGAAAAATATTGTAACAATAAAAACGAAGTGGTAAAACAAACGAAAAACCAATGATGTAGAAATTTGTACAACAACAGTCCTCCCCTCAAGCCTAGCACTTAGGGATTGAGCATCCCAATGTGGACCACCAAATAATTGAATCTTGGTCCATCAAATGATTTGGTCAATAAATCAGCCACATTATCATCTGTGTGAATCTTAAGCACCTGAATAAGATTTTTCTCATTTGCATCTCGAATAAAATGGTGTCTAATTTCTATGTCTTGTTTCTTATGTGAAAAACTGTTTTTAACAATGCAATGGTACTCTGATTATCAATTAAAAAAAATTGTGTTTGCATAAAAAATTGAACCCATTAATCAAGTAATTGATTTTGAATCTAAAGTACCTGACCATAATAGTTAGCAGTAGCAACATATTCTGCTTCAGTGGAAGAAGTAGCCACAATGGTTTGCTTTTTGCACTGCCAGGAGATCAACCTTCTACCCAGGAACTGACATCCACCAGTTGTGGATTTTCTATCACCATGTGAACCAGTATAGTCACTGTTACAATATGCTTCCAACACAAAAGGAGAATCTCTTGGGTACCATAGACCTAGTTTTGGTTGGCCTTTTAAGATACTAAAGCTCATCTTGACTGCATTTAAATTGGAAGTCAAAGGGTGTAACCTGGTGTCCTAGAACAAGCATCACTGCACAACATAATATCCATCCTTAAAGCTGTCAAATACATGAGGGAAACCTATCATTGATCTAAATAAAATGGAACATTAACAGCATTATCAGGTTCATCCTTGGATTTTGGCTTTGAAGCTTCATAGGGTGTTGTTGCAGTTCTCACACTTTCCATATTAAATTTCTTAAGCATGTTCTGGACATACTTATCTTGGCTGATAAAGATCCCATCAGGCTTCTGCTTAACTTGCAATCCTAAGAAAAATGTTAACTCACCCATAGCACTCATCTCAAATTCTCCTTTCATCAACACCTCAAATTCAACACACCAGGCCTTCTTTGTAGACCCAAAAATAATGTCATCCACATAGACCTGTACTAGAAATTATCTCCTGGAATCTTCTAAAAATAGAGTTTTGTCTATTGTACCTCTTCTGAAGTTATGCTTTAACAGACAGGTAGAAAATCCTTGCATACCAGGCCCTTGTGCGGATGAAGACCATACCAAAGCTTTCACAACTTGTAAACATGCTTAGGGACATGAGGATCTTCAAATCCTTAGGTTGAGTAACATAAACTTGTTCATCAATTTCCCATAAAGGAAGCACTCTCCACATCCTTAGATATACCATAAAGCCCAAAATGAGCAAATGCTAATATTAGTCCTAATAGCCTCAAGCGAGCTACTGTTGCAAATACCTCATCAAAGTCAATTGGCCCTCCTCTTGCCTATGACCTTTGGATCCACCAATCTGTCTTCATTTCCTTACTACTAATCCCTCTTGCGATCTCATTTTTTTATTGCAGAATCCATTTTGTCCAATGAGCAATTTTCCCTCAGGCACAGGGACAAAAATAAAACTCTTCCATACCGTTCTGATTATAACTGTTGCATCCTCCTCTTAGCATTGCTCAACCACAATCCAGAATCCTTAAGAAGCTTGGGCTAACACAGTGCTTGGTTCAGTTAAGGAAAGAAACAAGCAAACAAACAGTGTAGATAGTCTGTGTGATTATTCCTTTGTTGATCATGAACATAGCTGACAAATGTACTTTCACTAAATTTGGACTTCTTCAATGTTCTTCTTGTTTGTATTGGTGAAGTGAGATCTCCAAGAATCTGTGATTAAGGATGAATGGTGTTCACCCTCTTAGTGGGAACAGGATCAACAACTACAATCGGGTTGGCTGAAAGTGGTGACAGGGACCCACCAAAATCACAATCATATGAAGAAGGAAGGAGAAATATGCCAGTACTAAAATGGTGGTAAATGTCCTCCATCTCTGAAGATGAGGATATGGAATTTGCAAGATCAGAAGGTGAGGGAAATCTTGTAGAATGTGCACTTGAGCCTAATGAGAGACCAGGAGGAAGTGATGTTTCAACAACAGAAATACTAGCAGCAGGATCAATACTACCAGCAGAAATGTTAGCAGCAGGATTAACACTACCAGCAGTATCTTTGGAAAAACCAAAACCATACTTCTCAGCTGTATCTTTGGCTTCATGTTCTTGTCTTTGAAGCCTAGCAAGTTCTTCTGCATAGTCTGAATTACTCTCCACCATTTTAGAAGCTTCATTAACCTTTGGACCTGAAACGGTTTAGAGAGGAACAGAAGGAACAACAATGACTTGTTCATCACACTCCGTAATATGAATCATCCTTGATTTACCTGCAGTATTTGAGAACTTGTGTACCTGCAGGTTGATTAGATTTGAAACGAGTATAACCTAAAGAATCAGTCAAGGTCAAAGTACCACTCTTGACCCAAGCCCTAAACATTAGGTTTATCTTCAAGATATCTTAGATTAAGTGTTTCTTCTATCTTTTTGTGGAAATAAATTGTTGACCCTATAATCTACTATAGCACATACCCAACAATAAAACCTTCATCAGCTTTTTCCCTCAAACTTTTTCCTAAGTTGTCACTGTGTTAAGGATAGTCACATAACACCCAAAATATTTTAAGGTGACTGATGTGGAACTTTCCCAGACAATAGTTTACATAGGTGTATTGTTATGGTGACGAGTCACAGAACCATGTATCAAACATAACGAAGCCGTAACTAATTGCTTCTGTCCAAAACATGGTATGCAACATAGAGTCAGCAAGCATAGTGTACTTGCTAGCCTCTATAAGGGATCTATTTCTTCTTCTTTCGAGCAACCCATTTTGTGTGGTGGTTCTGGCATTACTATAATCCCTTTTAATCCCCTTTGACCCACAGAGTTCAATTAATTTAGAATTTTTAAACTCTGTCCCATTGTCACACCTTATGGCTTTAACCTTTTATTTAACTGGTTTTCAATAAAAGTAATAAAGTCCTTAAGGATATAATAGGTCTCATCCTTAGTCCCCCAAAAGAAAACCCAACTAAACCTGCTTAAGTCATCAGTAACCACCAGGGAGTAGTACTTGTGATCAATGCTTCTGATGGAAGTAGGACCAAAAAGATCCATGTAAAGTAACTGGATAGGCTCAAAATGTGCTTCTACGAGCTGTGATGGCCTTAAATAATAAGCCTTTTGTTTGGCTTTCCTTTGGTTGCAGCAAAACCCCCCAAAATCCAAAGTTTTTTATTTTTTTTTTTTTTAGGATATTTGTGAAGATTTGGAGGGAAGCCATTGACTACTCCCTGCTTGCCAGCTTTTGATGTTTTTGTTAATTCACATGAGCCATCCTTCTATGCCATTTTGTAGACTCATCAGAGGATGCTTTTGCCAGCAAACAAGTGATATCTCTTTCAGGTTGGATTTCAGTCAAATTGAAGCAGTAGAGATTGTGCCTTCTTGTACTCTAGAAACCAACCTGACTATTCTCAGTAAAGTTGGGAATTCCTTTGTGAGACAAGGCCTCAGTAAATCAGTGTAAAAGGACTTGTGTTCCTTTTTATCACAAATTTGTGATACAAAGAACAAATTAAAGTTTTGAAGCTCTTCCACATAATAAACATTCTCAAAATTCAGTTTGGAAGTCCTTATAGTGCCTTTTCCAGTGATTTTGCCATCTCCACCTCCAAAAGTTACAATACCTCCTATAATCTTCCAAAGTCAGACCCAATTTCTCCCCTTATTACCAGTCATGCTTCTTGAACAACCACTATCTATAATTCCTAAATCTTTATTCTTATGAGATTATCCTAGCAGATGAAAGACAAACAATAACAACATTAAATACATAGAAGCGCCACGTCATAACTACTGACTTGACCTGCCTGTGTATCAATTAAGAGTTAAAAACATTAATTGATGAATCCCACATTGTTCTTAAGGATTCCCACTGCATATTGGATCTTCTAATTTCCAAGAACAACCTGCTGAGGTCTTTAACCACATTCCCACATCCTCCCTCCTCCAAGTACAGTTGGTTAATACAGCCCAGGTGCCTTTTAAAGTGTTTGAAAATAATTTCTTGTTTTTTTAACATGTTTGTAGTGTTTACTAAATCCAGCAGTCAATATTCTAATCCTTTCTCTAATGCTAACTTGATTGCTTTGGTACCAGATGCCATCTGGGTTGTTCTAAGTTTGAGTAATGAATTTTTATATGCTTGAACCTGGATAAACAATCTTATATTGAAACTTCTAAATTATCAAAATACCTTTTAAGGGTCAGCATATTTATGTTCACTAAACCAAAAAGGGCAAGTATGTCACCTGATAAGATAAACCCATAAAGCAAATTTAGCAGCAGCATCAGAAACATCACCAGAAAACATCACCTCGCAGCATCATCATCATCTCCACACAATCATCCCATATACTTATGTCAGCACTATTCCTCATCATCAACCTCATGATCTGACCAATTAACAATGAATCAAACAGAGAACACACAAGCAGGCCTTGGGTTCTTCGACTTATCCAGCTCTTTTAGTTTTGAATGCAGAGTACCTTGCCTTTAGAATCCAACTTTTCCTGTACATTCCCTAGCAAATGGCCCACTCTGAACACTTATACATTTGACCTCTTCTTGTCAACCTAAGCAGCATCCCTGTATTAAACTTCATCTCTTCATCTTTCTTTTCAAATCTGTTTAATTCTAACAGAAAGCATGCATTTGCCATTGATGTCTAACTCCACCAAAACCAATTTTCTAATCTGATCAAAATTCCTTATAATGATCTGCTGTTGTGGAGCACTTTCATTCAACAACAAAGTGAATGGAGAACACTTTCAATCACATTGCTAGAATACAAGCACTTGATGAACAGTGTAAAAGTGATTGAAGGTGATGATTGTGAATCAGCATCATGACCATCTTTGAATTGTGGCTACCAGTCACTAATAAAAGTAGAATGGATAGGAGCAGCATACCTCTTGAATCATAACTTGAGCCAACCCTTCACATCAATTACAAGGGTTTTTAATAAGCTTGTTGTACAATCTTCAAAAGCTTAGATATTAAGACCACACCTTTGTTTTTTAAGAGTGATGGCCACCTAGTGACCAAGAAGGTGGAAGTGCGCTGAGAAACTTCATGTTACAATCCTTCCTTGTATTGCGTTAGCTTGCATCCTATTAAGTGACTCAATATCTTTTGAAAACTTGTCAAAAGCCCTTATGCAAGAACCCTCTAATCCAATACCATGAATTCCGAAACTCCTTCTTCAGCATAATTGCCGCATTTTCATAGACTCGACATTACCTCCACAAAAAAACACAAAGAACATAAAAACTAACCTGGCTTTGACAGCCAACCCGATTCCCTTTCATTATCTAGATGATGAAATCAGCCATGTGATCCTCAGGAAGAGACTGAAGCAAAATTATCTTTAGCTTTGTCTCTCATTGAACAACAATGTGTTTCTACAGAAATAGATGAAGTATCAATTAATATTTCCTTTTGGGATCTCTTCCTGTCCCTTTTTCCTAGCAATTTCCCATTTAGAACAATTGTTCCACAAGTTGTGATCAACTGTTCATTATCCATTACTCCATTTTTCAGGGCCCACTCTCAATATTCATCTTCTTTAAGTAAGGAAAAATTTTGCATTATTGTTTGAGACCGTGTTGTGTGATATTGTTTGGAATTGCTAGCTTGAACTGTGTTGTTTTGGTTGATTTGAGAGTTTGAGATTCAAATCTGGTTCAGAGTTGACACAGAGAACACAGTTCAGATTTGATAGGAAAAGAGGAATGTTGGATGTGATGGCATAGAGAAAGTTGATGAAGGAATTAGTGAATCATTATAATTTATTTATGAGTAGAATAGTAAACTTTCCTTTACTAGAGGCTCTCTAACCAAGCTCTGATACCACTTGTAGGTCCAGCCCTAGATAGATCTTTAAGACTATTAAGGTTGTAGAGTACTTATGTAATCACAAGCAACTCTAAGAGAGACTCTAACAAACTAAACTATTGTTTACGCGGAATATAAACAACAGAGTTAAAGAAGAATTTCTAAAACAATGATCCTCTATGGATCTTTTCTATTAATAATAAAAGTGTTTTACAATCGATCAGCTATCTTCATCTATGATCGTAGGTTTCTTAAATACACATGAAACCCTAACAACCTCTTACCTAAAACTCGCTAAAGTGATAAGTATTATCACTTCCTAGGATATCTCATGCATATCCTTATCACTAACTAACTATACTATCAACTCGGAGTAAGCATAATACTACCAGGACTAATATTGTTCTACCAGCAGGAATAACGTTTGACCTGCCAGCACTAACTATAACATTATCCTTACCAGTAGGAACTACATACCTACCAGCAGGAACTTTTACTCTACCAGTAGGAACTACATACCTACTAGCAGGAACTTTTACTCTACCAGTAGGAACTACATACCTACTAGCAGGAACTTTTACTCTACCAGTAGGAACTACATACCTACTAGTAGTAACTATCTATTACAATATTCCTAACAGTAACGGAAACACATCAAGAAATAGAAGTAATCATAGATTGAAAGCTCATAATTCTCACAGTATTCGTATTTGAACGATTAAATACAAAAAGTAAATAAAGTGTGATCTACCTTGGACTCTGATGTGCTATCGTTGTATAGTTTATTTAAGATGTTTCAAGTTTTAAATTTATATTTTGCCGACTTAACCAAAAACAACACTTTAACGGGCATTGTACCCGGTCGATGGTAGATTCGTGGTAAGTAGGGTGTCGAACACTTGAAGCGAGGTTAAATCTCTTAATTTATTTATATTTTGGTTATCTAATCTATGTTAAATCTAATCTAAGTCAAACCTATGCTAAACCTATATTAGTTCTAATCCTAATTCTAACAGGAAAACGTTGGTTTATTTATTTAGTGCAATGATTTCTTCTCTCGAGGTGACATATCATTCTTAAGATTTAGGCGGGACTTATTTCTAAGACCTAGACACATTAATTCTATCACAATTAAGCATCCGCATAAAGCATCCTTATTTGCTGATTATAATTTATCTTAGGGATTAAAGCAATGGTGATCTTGTTAAACCCTAGCTCATAGAGACTTTACCCACTTACTGCTTAATGGCAATTTATACACTAGTAGTCCACTTGTCCAACTATCCAATGGAATCAGTATGTTATTTGTTGAATTATCTAGGTTCACCTTCTAGTCAACACGTTCAATAAACCATTGGCAATATCCAATTAACTAGTTAATCCCGAAGCGTATCCTAAACACAGATTTAGAATGACAATACTTGTGATCCTATGATTCTAGATGTATAAATACTATATGAGAGCTATCCCGGACTCTAGATTACTTGGTCCGTATCACTAGATCTAGTTGAATGATAGGTCGCATACAAAAGCACGTAAACACGTATAAATTAATAAACATAAACAAGCATACAATGATAAATCAAGAAATCGAGATAAACAATACCAAACATTCAAATCTTCATTATAATGGCTAATACCCAAAGGTATTAGCCTTCAAACGTCATAATAAATACAAGAGCAATTATTTAGCCAAGGTAAACTAACCGAGTTAACAAATGATGCCAAAAACTGAACGATTACTAAAGTATATGGAATTACACGTTGTCTCCTATGGAATTGATAATGTTGCTTGACCTCTTCTGCTTTTTTTCTCCTCTAAAAATCGACTTTTGTGGTTTAGGTATCGAGAATATGATTTAGCACACTTAAAACTCATTTTTGAGTTTTGTATTTATACTGTCTGGAAGTCGGTTCGATACGGCGTATCCAAGGATTGGATACGACGTATTGGGGATTTCTTGGAGTAGGGACCACGCTTGATATCTTTTAGAATATTATATTCATTCCATATTTCCATTATGGCTTATTAGTCATCTCTGGACGGCGTACTGATCTTGTTTCCTTTTGTGGTCTTTGGTGAGTGCAGGCACAGATACGCCGTATCTTCCTTGATGGATACGGCGTATTAGTCTTCATAATAATAATCTTCAAAATATCTCCATTTAAGCTCCAGAATGCGCGCCTTTTGCTAATATTCACCAACTACTCCATAATTACTGCCATTCTCAAATATAAATGATTAAGTAACAATTCTTTGCAATAATTATATAAAATAAAATTGGTTTAATAACATGTGATATCAATGATGCTTATATAAAATAACATTATTTGATGTCATCAAATATCCCCCCACTTGAAATCCATACTTCTGTTCCTCACGTATCCTATATAAGTTTTATAAAAATGTATCCTTAAGGATATTTTCTGTTAAAGCATTTATTTGATCTAAACAAGTAAACAACCAACACCTCACGAAATAGGCAATATGAAAACACTCAATCACTCAACTAATCTATGTCGTAAAAATGTAACCTAATCGCTCAATTGCTCGGTCGTAGACGATATTCTATCATAAGCTGGCAAGTAACACCATACTCCACCACTAAAGCCAAGGAGTAACAAGTTTATAAAGGTAAATATGGGTTTTTGTATGGAAAGGCTTACGGTTGATCATTCTACAATCTTTCACCAGAAGTACCACCCCAACAAGGCAGCTGAAGCACACATACATGGCCGTAACGACGGAATAGACATGTGTGTTCGATCACATCCTTATTCGAATTTAACCAACGGTTAGGATGAAGAATGATACAGGGTAGGAACCTTCTAACTTTCACCAAAAGTCATAAACCAATGAGGTACAAGATATGCATACATGGCCGTAACGACGGAATAGACATGCATGTTCGTATAAATCCTCATTCGCGTAAAACCAGTGGCTAATCATCAGGTGAGAGGGAAGTAAATTGTTGTTAAATAAAAATCAAGAAACAAATAGATTAAGCCTAAAGTACAAGTTGCTAGATACTTTTCCTGACCGTTACCATGATAAAGACACGACTATTTACAACGTCTTGATCATTGATCAAAAACAAAAACCTAAGTTGGCGTTCCCGTAACGGTCAACTTCCCAATCATCCCATAACTTTTACATACTCTACAAGGCAAGTGGCAATATCTTCCACTTACTCTGCTGATCAGAATAAGTAAGCTTTGAGCCAGAGCTGGCAGCTCCAATGAAAGCAGAATGAGTGGGAGCAGCAGCAGCTTTCACACCATAACTATGACCAATTCTGACATCAAGTTCAAGTGACCTTAGTTTGTTATACAGGTCATCAAAGCTCATTGAATCAAGGCCACCTCTTGTTTTTAATGCCAAGGCAACTTGTGACCACGAAGAGGGAAGTGCTCTTAGAAACTTCAGGTTGATGTCATCATTGTCTGGCCTTGCCTGCACTTGATTCAACTGGCTCAGAATCTTCTGAAACCTGTCATAACCCTTGTGTAGGCCTTCTTCTTCTGTCACAGAGAATTCTGTAAACTGCTGCTTGAGCATGGTCTTCCTCATCTTCTTTGATTCTTCATTCCCACCAAACCTAGCCTTAACTGCCATCCAAATATCCCTTGCATCATCATAATGATGAAAATCGGGCATATGATCTTCAGGTAGAGCCTGAAGCAACAAGGTTCTCACCTTATTCTCCCTTTGTACAGCAACATGCTCATCAAGAGAGACAGGAGGATGAACAATTGTATTTCCTTTCGCATCTTTTCCCAACCTCTTTGGACTGTTCCCTTGCTGAACAATCCTCCAAAGATTATGATCAGCATTCTGTATCCAGTACTCCATCTTCATAGCCCATATCTCATATTTTTCCTTCTCTAGATAAGGAAATTTTACATTGTTGGCAGAGATAGTGGTTGTTTGAAACTGTTGTGACTGGACATTGTTAGGGTTTTGAGTGTACTGCTGACCAGTCTGGTTTTGAGTAGGTTGAGTCTGTTGAAAGTGAACAGCAGGTTGTGAGAAGATAGATTGATTTGGTTGAACCTGCTGATAGTTAACAGCAGGTTGTAAGAAAGCAGTTTGAGTGAATGTAAGCATTGGTTGTGTGGGTTCAGGTATGAAAGATTCTGAGGTATCATCTTGAAAGAATGAAGGTGAAGCAGATGGATTAGGGTTAGGATAAGTGAATGGTGTCTGAGTAGGTATAGTAGGCATGGGTTATGACATAGTTAACGGTTAGAGAAACAAAGTTTTGTTGTGGTAACAAGTGATTCTTCTTTATCAGAGGCTCTCTCCAGGCTCTGATACCACTTGTTAGGATCTGAAACTAGATAGATCTTCTAGCCTTTGTGGTTGTATAGTACTTATGTAATCACAAGCATATACGTGAGAGACTCTAACAATTGTTTAGGCGGAAACTAAACGATGAAGTATAAAGAAGAACAAATATAAACAATGATCCTCTATGGATCTCTCTATTGATAATAAACTGTTTTTGTGATTCGTAATCGGTACCAAACCCTAATGCTAAAGGTTTCTTTTATAGAGAAGAAACCCTAAATTTCTAAACAAGATTCCTAAAAACGCGTAAGAGATATACATCAATCTCTTCCTAATATATCTCATTCCTATCTTCATGAGATAACTCTAGAATAAAACTATAATTACAATAATCACGTCTATAATTAAGATCAGCAGATTCTATATCTGCCAGCCGAAATGAGAACATGACCAGCAGGAACATAATCAGCAGGAATGGCTTCTAAGTCTTCCAGCAGAAACGAATATCTCTAATAGCAGAAACGACACTTAGTCATTTTCAATAATTCCCAACAAAGTGCCCGTAAATCTTACAAATATATACGCTTAAACAAACAGATGCCCTAAATCATACAAACAGATGCCCTGAAATCACACAAACATATGTCCTTAAACAAATATATTATCTTAATCAAACAGATGCCCTTAAATTATACAAACAGATGCCCTTAAAACAACCATATGCTATTTCATGAAACAAATAGATACCTTAAATTAATTTATGGTGCTTTAGTCTCACAAAATAGATTCTCTAATCGTATAATATGTATACCATAAAGTATTGCACGATGATTTAATCAAAATAATAGATGCTTTAATCATGAATCCATTATTTACCAATATCGCTAACAAGTGCTCTTAAATCATACAAATAGATGCCCTTAAACAAACAGATGCCCTTATATTATACAAACAGATGCCCTGAAATGACACAAACAGATGCCTTGAAATGATAAAACAGATGCCCTTAAATTATACAAACAGATACCCTGTAATCACCCAAACAGAATCCCTTAAACAAACATATGCTCTCAATCAAACAGATGCCCTTAAATCGTACAAACAGATGCCCTTAAAACAACGATATGATATTTCATGAAACACATAGATACCTTAAATTAATTTATGATGCTTTAGTCTCAAAATACAACTGTTCTCTAGAATTCTATAATATGTTATTCCATATTGTTTTGCCTTGATATTTAATCTCAAATAATAGATTCTTCTTTAATCATGTGAATCATCGTTTTTTAAACTATAATTATCGCTAACAAAGTGTTTCCACTTAATCATTGCATATTAGTATGCCGTCTTTTCATTCGAAGTTTTTTAAACATACAGATGCTCCTACCGATAAATGTATTACAATCAGATTGCAACGGGGAATCACACAACAGATTGCCTCCCTTAAATGAACAAACATATTCCTGTATTCCACACAAATAATCCCTTAAACAAACATATGATCTTAGAATCAACATCAGTGTTGCCCTTAAATAGTAAACAAATGCCCTTAATACAACATTTCGATATTTCATGAAACACATAGATACCTTAAATTCAATTTTATTGAGCGGGAAACACATAGATCCTTAAATTAATTTATGATTTGCTTTTAGTCTCACTAAAGAAAAAGAAATTCTCTTAATATATTAATATGATAACCGTTTGTAAGTATTGCATGATGCTTAAATCAAAATAAATGGTTCGCTTTTTTTAAATCATGAATCCATTATTACTTAATATGCTGCTCAAAGAGATCTCGACCCACACAACTTCAGACGAGATATCGAACCCAATAGTCAGAATGAGTGCCGCACAAGCTAAACAATACACATCTAGTATTAGGAATAGTTTATCAGCTGTAATTAAATTATTGTAAGCATAATACACATGAATCTTGTACATAGTGATCTATCATCGTGTAACAAATTATTATGGAATAAAAAAAAAAAAACAAATGATAAATACATCAAAGCGATGCATGCATTTGTCCCTTTCTTCCTATAGCTAGATAATAATAAGAAAAGAAAATGATAAAATGTGTATTCATATTTAAATAAGCGTATAGTTGTGCAAATATCTTCATTAAATTTGCTTATTCTTTTGATTTTTTCCCTCTTCAACTTTAGAAGAAGAAAGCTATTGCTTAGTTAGTACTATTCTGCGGATTCCAGGTAGTCCTATGACATCTGCCATTAGCTTATCTTTTCCAGGGTGTTTTCAAAGCTTGTCTAAACTTTCGCATCTCTTTCTTTTTTCGTTCATGCCAACAGATTTTCCAATAATTTTCATGAACACCTTGATCCAAAGCTGTGTCATCATAAATTTCAAATCTAGAAAAAAAATAATCTAAATAATTATGTTACAAGAACATTGTTATACCAAAAAAACAACTGACTTTTTCTCTATATTGTTTTCCCAAAAACAACTGACATTTCCTATAAAAATCCAAATACAAAAGGTATAGTCTAAAAGATAATAAGCGAGATATATTCAAACAATAAAGTCAAGATCTTTTGGACCATACCTTAAACTGGCATAAGGGGACGACATATCTACCCCAGGATTCCGCTTGCGGGTAGGGAATGCGGTTAACAGCTTGATCATCTACAAGCAATTTTGTCTTCTTCATATATTAACCAGTCCACATATTAGCACAATGAAGAAATATTCATATTTGCATTCTTCAATTATGTCACATTTAACAATCAATTGTTATGGATGTAGTAGTCTTAAAGCTGTCCACGAGCTGCTCTTCGGCAAAGAAAAGTTTCAGACTTGAAACAAAATCGTTAAATATTTACATTTTCACTTTTGTAACTATAAAAACCTAACATTTTAGGTTTACATGCAATTTTAGGAACTAACTAATTAAATCGGCCTGGTTTTTTAGATTGCATTAGGGTCAGGAAAGTATACCTCCGCATACCAGCTCTTCTTTCTTCTTTTGGAAGCGGATAGAGAACGCCTCATATAGATGTAACTTTTTCAAAGAAATCAAATTCACCGCGAAAAATGTCACGAGCTTTGGGTGTGAAACCATCGAAGATCCGTTCTCTAACAAGAGGGATTAGTGACAGAAATGTTGTTGTCTGAAAGAAAAAAAGGACAGAAATGGTAGTGAATCATAATCATACTCATATATGAACAAAGGACAAACCATATCCGCATGATTCAAAAAGTGTAATCAAGAAAACGCTAAATGCATACTAGTTTTATCAATCATGTTCTTTTTTTTCTACATAGGACATAATATAAAATCAATAAAAGGTTGCATCTCTTAATCAAGAAGCTTATTAATCTCATCAACTTTACCTTGCATTTTCTAAAGGGTTTTCAGAGCAACATCTTTTTTGTTTCATACATTCTTGTTCCAACATCTTCTTCAAGCATCGATAATGTTTCAGGAGGTTTCATGTTTAATGCCTTGGTCATACGGCATTGCATAATCAGAAAATACAGATTGTTGACATTTAGCTGCACCGACCGAAAAAGATTTTGCGCCCGACTTGGCTGTGCAAGGTGTCCATTGATCAAGTTCTTGTTCTTTCCACCAACCACAATCTATCACATGACAAGGAAAAAACCTCACTTACATATCCTATATAGTAATAAAATGGATGCACAAACCTAAATTTGATCTTATTCACATCAAAAGTATACTAGTAGCATCCATCAAACCAATGTATCATATACTGCACAGTCAGGGCTTCTGTTCTTTCAATTAAAGTTTAAAATTTGTCAGATAACTAACTAGATATAGGCTGTAATCAAATTCCATATAACCATGAAAATTCTCAGTAAAAGTGTAGCCTTTAACTCAACAAATTAACTACATTTTTGTTCTTCCATCCAACTACCGTGCAAATTATGGCATAATAAAAAATATTCCCATTCTAACAAAGTTAAAGTCAATACCACTATAGGATATTTCTTTTTTACTCGATGAGCTTATTCCACCTAAGAAGCAAATCCATTCCTCATCATCTTCCTCAACTACGTTATCTAATTCATCCTGGAATCAAACCTGTGATTTGGTATCACCATCACTCCTCAGTTTTATAATCCTTATTCCGTACTCAGTATTTGATATAGGAAAATGCTCAATTAAGATACATCTAAAACATCACGAGGAACAAGTCGAAGATATTTTGAATTACTTAGAAGAACTCTCTTTTTACTGTATTGAGAGAATGGAAGAAGGACGTACTAATGGTAACGAACTAAAGACCGAACTTAAGAGAATCCGCACTCAGATTATCAGACTTCAAAAGAAATGGTTAGGGCGAAAGGATAAGATTGCCTTTGCTCATTACAGAATTTCCGATCTTGAACAAATCATTAAGAAAATCCAAGCTCATCACCAAACAGATCAGAAGATGTTAGGATTGTCATTAACGGCTCAGGATTCAAACAAACTCTTAGGAATAGTTATAGCTTTTATCCTAACCAAGGGATGTGTGGTATAATATAAATCGCTTGTCAATCTTGACTATGTTACATAGAAGGCAAGTTATTTATTATAAGGCAATCCGTTTCGTACCTTTATTGTTTCCAACTATTGGCTCCTTTCATCTTATTTCCACCAATTGCATCATTATCTTCGTCTTCATGAATCATATCATAACCCCTAAGTGCTTAAAATTTAAAAATAAGCTTTTTCTCTTTAAGCATTTTAAGCATCACATTCTCTTTTATAACTTAGGATATCATTCTTACTACGCGTTATCTTTTGTTGATAGATGCCTCCCTAACGGGACGTTCAACATTTGAAACACCGCCATAACTTTAGCTGCATCCAGCAACTAATTTATGAGGCATTTCCTCAGCTCTAAAAACACAGCTGCTTCAATGGCAAGTGATATTAATCCAAATCTGAACATGAATAAACATCTGATAGAAAGGAACTGCGTTATCGGAATTTTAAAAGTTACAACTTTCCTACTTCAATGGTACGGACGGAGATGTTGGTCTCATTCGCTGGTTTATACAAAACATGAATCATTATTTTTTCATAGCAAATGTGCCGAACAGGACAAGTGTGATTTGCTGTTAGGTCTTTTACTAATGGAAGCTTTATCTGGTGGATCAGCTATTGGAATAGAGAAGCCTATATGATCACCTGGTCTGAATTGAAAGACTTGATAGAGAAGTATTGTCCTCAAACTGAGATCAAGAAAATGGAAGAAGCCATTACCATGACCAGAAGTTAATAAAGCATGTATTGAAAAACAATTCTGTTCAAGAAACAATAACCTAACGAAAGTTTAATAATGAAAGAAACACACCGACAACAAAACAACTGCCCAGATAACTCATAACAATAACCACAACAACAATAATCACCATCAGCAGCAAAATAGAAGGCAGGAAATCTTTAAGACTAATGGAAACTGTTAGATATACTGGAAATCGTCCTTTGTGTAAAAGATGCACCCTATAGCACATAGGTCTTGTTCTGTATTGGTGTCAGACTTGCAACAAGAAATGACATCGGACACGAACTGCAGAAACAAAAGACCTGCCAATAGAAACAAACTTTAACCACTATCCGTAACTTGTAATGCCTGTTGAAGAAAGGAACATTATGCGTAATCAATGTTTCAAAAGCAAACAACAGTGCCACAGAAAAAATACTTAGGGATGAGCTTAATTTTAGTTACTTTAGGATTTTCTACCCTAAATTAACTCTCAGAGGATATTCAACTCTCATCAGAATTTGCTTCAATCTAAAAACCTCAATCATCAAGCAACAATCCTCGTCATCTGTTACTTTTATCCTACTACAAGATAATTAGCATAAGTATCAACTCTCTCTCATATGTAAAGTTCAGTTATCCATGAAATAATAAAGTATGATTCCGTTACATCTTGTTATCTGGTGGTATCAAAACTCGTCAATTCTATTATGTTCAAACTCTGAATACTCTCCTCATACCTTTGCAACATAAATTTTCATCCTCGATTATATGGGCGTCAGTACAATCAACATCTCAATATTATCTAACAATTCATTTTCTACACATTACCATATCATGTTTTTATGCTTAGGTAAGACGATTTATGATCATCTTATTGAAATGAATTAGGTCACTTCTTCATTTGAATAAGGAAATTATAAATCTCCGAACTATGAATTTATAAATTCTCAGTTACAAGAAGTTGGACGCTTCTTTTTGTAAGTGACAAATTATAAATAAATAGGCTTAAGTATATAATATACGTACAAACAAGTTTCTTTCAATCCGTTTGTACAAACAATTCCTTAATCATTATCATTATTACCTTTATTACCTTCATCATCTGTTCATTTCAAAATCTGTATCTCACGTGATTAGCAACTCTCTTACAATCATTCCTTGACATCACTCATGATCCCCGTATTCTAAAATTCTCTGTTATATTCTGCAACGTAATAACAAGGAAACACACAAGAATCTATACAATGTCAAATGATTTCAATACCACTAGGTATGAAAATTTTGACAAAGACTTGTGATAGCATTCTTATTCGATGTTGACTTTTAAAGGTTAATGAATAGCGATTCTTTACAATCACAATAGTGCAGCAGAAGCATGGTGGGCCCATAACCCACAGGTTTCGTAAATCGAAGTATTTCATCCACCCAGGATCAATCAGAATCTGAAGAAATTCTATTGGCTGTCATCAAGAGGTGTAGTCTTGAAAATAAGTAGACGTGTGAAAGGAGGTAATTATAATTATGGTGTACAACATAATTATAAATGCATCACACACGTGGACTTGTGACCTTGATTAACCTAACATAAAAATCAAATTCATGCCCAGTACCTACATCTATTCACTATAACTTTCAATTAAATCTCGGGACGAGATTTCTGTAAGGGGTGGAGACTATAACAACCCAAGAATTTTCATCAAATGCAAAACTTATTTTACTATTATCACAATTGTACGGGGAAATTTTTCACTTTATTACATTACTTGCATTGTCAATATCTCAGTATGTCATGTAACTTACATAACTAAAGTAGACGAGCTCACGCAACCTATCTATGTCAATCCTGTCTTCATATATGTCAAGAAAATATCATAAAATGTCAAGTCAATATCTTAATATCCTTATTACAAAGTACATTATTCCTATAATGTACCATTCGTAACATTATATCAAAACGGGCTTTAAACCGTTACCGTATGCCTCTAAACCCTAATTCCATGAAGGATTAATATCTAAAGTGAATGTACAAGCTACTAAAGCATATATATACAAGTAATATAACATTTCATTTGAAATATAAGCTCCCTCTAAGTCAAGTACAAGTTTTCAAGGCACAATGTACAAGTCATTAAGCATGACATCTAAAATAGCCGTTTTACCTCCGTTTTCATTCTAATTTCTTAACCACCACTTATGTACAAGCTACTACACTCAATGTACAATGTTTAAACCCTAATTATTCTATTCATAAGCTTTCATACACATT
>BQNB010094457.1:1248-22918 GCA_026074375.1 Tanacetum coccineum
GTCAAATACCTACAAAAATTACCCCCGTATATTAATTCGTAGGTATTCACCCACGTATTACTCATGATTTACACACAAAAATTACCCCCGTATATCAACATTTGACCACTTACATGCCCACCATCTGTATCTGAGTCAAACACTAGTCTCCTATACGGAATAGGCCCCACTTCATAGCGATCACTAAATTCCGGACCAAACCTTAACCCCGTTATGAGGCAAAACTCCTCCCGCCCAAATTCTATGTAATGACCATTTACATGGTAAGTAAGAGGAACGACAACTGTGTCTTCACGTGACCTCTCAACTTGCCGACAACTCATAAAATGTATTAATACATAATTCTCTTGGGAATCATCTAAATCTAACAACCAACCAAAACACGTTTTCCTAAATAATTCTTCCCTAAAACCGTTTTTAATTTTTTTTTCTAATCTCTTTAATCAACGTTAGCTTACTTCTACACGTCAAACTCACGGGATCATCCTAAACAAACATAATAGTATATATTACTACACATATATATAACAATATAACACTAACAATGATAATGTAATACACAAAAAAACACTAACAATAAAACACTAACCTTGTAATTCTCTATATTCAACAACACAACACCACTACCAAATAACAACCACAAGAACAACACCACACCACCACCACAGAACCACACCACCACCACAGCACCACACCACCACTACAAGGAGCACCACCACCAGAAGCACTACACAACCAGCAACACAACACCACCTCCACCACTACCACTTTTTTTTTTCGGGCACCACCACCAGAAGCACTTTTTTTCTTAACACTAACAATGATAAATTCGGTGATACAAACAAAATTCGAGCGACATGTGAATATATTAAAAAACCTGCATGTTTAGTCATTCAAACCGTCGAATCAACTTCTCTTCCCCAAGCAAATGTCGCTCGAATTAAACACATTTCGCTCAAAAGGTTGAGCGAAATACTTTTTTTTAAATTGATACCAGCCCGACACTTGTAATTTCGCTCAAAATGTTAAATACCACTCGAATTTTTGAGCGACATGTGTGTCCTATTTCGTAATTCCATTTTTTTTGTCCTCTGCGTGAAAACAACTTCGAAATGTGTCCGGTTTGGTAATTTTCGCTAATAAGTATAATAAAATATTGTAACAACTAACAAGTATAGATAATGGGTGCTACTATTGGTACCCTCTGGCCCGCTAAAATGTACCAAAAAGGTACAAAAGATTTCTTTTGTATCCCCTTTTTACAGTGCATCGCAATTTTTTATCAGTTTCTGTTTCGTAATTTTTAACAGTTTCATATTTTTTGACCTGTTAAACTTTATATTTTTTGTTCCGTTTTTTCCGTGTCACGGTTTTATAACATATATAAAATTATAAAAATAAAATTAAAAATAAAAAATAAAAAAAAATCAAAAAACATGAGGGGTACAAATGGTTTTTTTTGGGGGGTATTTATATCATGAGCCATAGATAATACCGAGATCAACTTGATTTTTCCATTTTTCTTAAGCAAGAGTGGTATTTTACTCTCCCCGCCCTTTAATATTTATTTATCTTTCACGTTTTTTTAAGTTGTCATAAATTATTTTTTCACTTTTAAAAATATATATAGATAATTTAAATTCAATTTACCATATTATTGTGTTCAATTTTTTTTACCATATTATCATCATTCAAAGTTATTATTACAAAATATAAAAAATGATAAATAAAGTGATAAAGGGTATATTTTGTCATTCTGTAAAAGGTTAGAAAAAACAACTGTAATGATGATGTTTTTCTTAAACCGTGATTATTTTGAGACGGATAGAGTAATATTTTTAAGACTAAGGGCCTGTTTGTTAATAATGGTATGTGAATTAATAAACAAATTACGTTCTCTTTTATTAAAGTTGGTGTGATTTATTGAACAGTTATACCGTAGGGTGTCGATCGAGTCTTAATCCTTAAGCGTTTTAGAATAACAATAATTATTTATTGCCATCTCGTTATTTTCATTTTATCACTTATGTTGTTGTCTTTAAACAACGATTGCATGTGTTTAGTTTTCAACATTTCTTCAAATGGTCATCCTTTATAGCATTAATGCTTAAGACTGGCATATCTTAATCCTCAATAGCGCCTTGCTATATGCATCTTCGTCATATATATAGCTCTCATCATCTCTTATGTTATTTATTTATTTATTTTTTCTCCTTATCTTAGTGATGTTTTACTAATTCTTTCCTCCTAACATACTTTTATTATTCTCAAAAATGTTATGTTGCAACAAAACTACCTTTAAAAGTCGATAAGTCGTGTAAGAAATTTATTCCTAATTCAATAGCAAACGAAGGTCAATAAACAAAGATACAATATCATATGGTGCAGTGACTAATACTAACGCAGTGTTGGAAATATATATGGATTATAAGACAAAAACATCCACAGATGCATGCAAAAATCGCCTTTTACAAATGAATGTGTGGTAAAATAATAGAAGGAAGTGTATAGAAATCTACCTATTGGTGAAAACGCTTGATGTCCACCTTTTTGTTCGACAAAAAAAGAAAGAGAATAAACAAGTAAACTTCTAACTTCTTCTACGTGTCTTCTACTTCTAACCTAACCTTCAAATCGCGGGAAGACAAATTCTCATCTCTACTAAACTTCTTCTACGTTCTATCTTCTCTCAATTCATCTACTCTAATTCATTCTTTCTTCTTCTAATCTATCTATCTTTCAACATTCTACTTCTCACTACAGCGGGCAAACCAATACACTGATGGCTTCCTATTCTAAACGCCGGCGTAACACTACTAACTAGTAAAAAAAACCTTCTTCTTCTTTCTTCTACTTCTATCTTCTTTCCTTCTTTTCTCACTAACGCAAAACTTCTTCTTTCTCTTTTCCCTAACTAGCTTAAACACCATCTTTCGTCAATCTTTCTAACCGCCCCGAGAACGGGGTTTCTCTTCATCTAAACTTCTAAACGATACGGACTTACCCGTCCGCGCTTTACTATGAGTTACAGTTTACATGTTTGTCATCACCAAAAGGGAGAGATTGTTAGTGCAAATATTACGATATTTAATCTAAACAGTCTTTTTGTGTTTTGGTGATGACAAACATGTAACTTGTAATACATAATGTAAAGTGCGCAAGTTACTCGTAACCTCGAATAATCAAAGCATACATTCGTCAACTTCCCTCGACGTCTAAAATATGCTTCAACACATGTTTAAATATGTTTGTTATTTTACATTATGATCAAACCATTTAACAAACTATAGAAAATGTCTAAATAATATTTTGATGTCACTACGTAAAAGTTGTCGTAAAAAATTTTATTTAGGCATAAGTTTGTAATTGACGTAAATCATTTAAGGTAAAAATAAGGGTACCGTAAAACTTGATTTACCATCAAAGAAATATTTTTCATACACATTACATTTTAATGTGTACAAAACATTCTTACAAAAGATAAATTACAAGTTATTTTTGTAAATAAGTAACAAAATGTTTTAATAAAAGGTATATTTGAATTTGAAATTTGAATTAGTCTTGAAAAAAATATTGTAGATTAGGGAAAATTTGGTTAAGATTTGCAAGCAACCATAAAAGACAAAAAATCTAGCCGTTTGGTACGAAAGATTCCTTTATTGATACCGACTGTTCCCTTAAATACGTATGGTTCCCTTATTTTCCCTTATTGATAAGGGAACCGTCGCTTTTCGTCTGACAGTTTTCTTGTCTATAAATAGTGGCTCATTTTTACACTTCAAAACCAATTTTTTCACACGCTTAAATTAGGTTTTCTCTCATGTTTAATACACATTTTCACACCCTTAAAACCACGATTAACCCTTAATCATAATGTTTATAACTCTCATTTGTTGTAAGTATATTTTTACTTGATGATCCATTCTTGCAAGCCTAGAGATCTTGCCATCCTCATCCACCATAATCACACACATACGAAGATCCACAACAAACAAGATAAGTGATCTTGTCATCTTCATACATTGAAGTCTTTTTGTCAAAACATCTATATCAAGCTTAGAGTTCTTAATGTCTTGAATCCATTTGACTATTATGTCTTGAATCTCACTTTGTATCATCATCATACATCACTTAGATTAGATGTTGGTTGGTTTGGGTTTTTAGGCCTTAAAATACAAGGTTTGTTATGTTGGGCTACAAAACATAATAGGTTTGGTTAAGGGGTCGACATTTAGCTTAGTGTCGGAAAATATTATAAGCGACGTAAGGGTTTGTTATATTGGGCAACAAAATATAACGAGTTTAGTTGTAACCGAAGAAGAACTCGACATTTAGCTTAGTGATGAAAAATATTATAGGTGACGTAAGGGTTTGTTATGTTGGGCCATAAACATAACGGGTTTGGTTATACCCGAAAAAGAACTCGACATTTAGCATAGTTTCAAAAAAATATTGTAAGCGATATTGTAAGGTTTTCTCCGCCATGATAGGAGCTTGTTGACTAGTAAAGTAACTCTCAAGCTAGATACTTAGAGAGGGGATTAGAGCGAATAGGAGCTTCGTGACCGAACCACTGTAAATCGTAGTGTCTGTTTTGCGTTTTCTTTTACTTATCGCTTTGCATTTATACTTGCATTTATCGCTTTACACTTATAATTGCGTTGTGTTTATAATTGTGTGGCTTGTTGCTCAGATTGTGTTGATTATGTTTGTCACACCCCCAAAATATATTGCAACAGGATAGGTAACTAGGGCGTGACTTCATAATATACACAACACAAGGTATGAGAGAACGACCACTAAATGGACGTTTTAAGAAGTTAATCATTTGTTACATTAAAATAAACTGAGTTTTAATAGATTCAACACAAAGTAATATGTAGGATATTGGATATCATAACACAATGGAGATGGTAGGGGTTAGCCGATTCTAGAGAGAGAAACAACTAGAGAGAAAAGTTATAGTGAGAGAAAGTAATACTTGAATTATGAAATGACCAACCACCTCTTTCATGAAATGGAAGACGTATTTATATGTTCTTACAAATCGGCCCATGGCCTAGGTATGGGCTTACACGTGTGGGTTTAATACCCGGCCCATTACCGTATGTCATACGTTAAACATTAAACTACGAGCTACGATAAACTGTAAAATACACGGGGTGACCGAGTCTTTTTCTTAAACCTAACAATCTCCCTCTAAGGGAGGTCACCCTAGAAAATACTAACTTAAGCTCAGCAATCTTCTGATTGATCTTGTGTTTTAGCTCGTAGTTATTGATTCTTCATTTGATATCTTGTACTTTGATGTAGTGATCTTTGACTTGTGTCTTGAGCTTGTTCCATTAAGCTTGTCTTTGTATGTGATCTTGAGCTTTCTTGAGATCATCAGCCAAACGTAATCTCTAATCATCATCTTATCTTGTGTGCTTGTGACTTTCAGACCGACATGCTCATATTTTTATTGATCTTGAAAGTTCGAATATTATTTAATCTTGAATTTCTTTAACTTTAATACTTGGTCACTTCAAGAAGGACGTGTGGTATCAGAGTGGCGGAAGCCTTGAAACATTCACTTGAACTTTCATGATGTCTTAAGATGTGTCGGTCAAGTATGAGCATGTGGTTATGAATCTGACTTGTCTCCGGCTAACACATGCTACTGTTGGGAACACCTGCAGGTTTACGTCAGTAATAAACAGACAAAAGAGTCTTTGTTTACTTTCGTTGAATATGGTTGTAATAACCACGGTTCCCTATTAATCAGTATAAATATTGCCTGTGATCAGGTAGAATTTCGAAGAATCTCCTTGACAGGGTTTCGCAGCTACACTAGCCGTTCTTAATACCGAAGCGTCTCAAAGCAAACAACACAGTATGAGTGAATAAGTGAGTTACTATCTCACCGATTGAAGAGAAAATTGATTTGAAAATCAATCAACGTGTTACTTATAAAATTGTTTTTGCAACACATCAAGAGTTTTAAGCGTTTATCAAAATTCATCAACCATCAATTCATAATCTGGACCGAATCAATATCCAGTGTCACAAGTTTGATCCATTTAGGATCTCACAAGTCACCTACCATGGAGCTTGTTTGATGTTAGCTCTAGCAGGATTTCCATCTTCACTTTAAATACTTAAGTATCACTCAGATGTTCTGTCTTAAGATGTGTCGGTCAAGTATGAGCATGTGGTTATGAATCTGACTTGTCTCCGGCTAACAGTTGTCACCGTCAGGAATACCTGCAGGTTTACATTAGTACTCCCTCCGTCCCATTTTTATTGTCCACGTTTCCTTTTTGGGATGTCCCAATTAAATTGTCCACTACTAAAAATAGATAGGGAAGTTTGATCAAGTTTACTATATTACCCTTGTTTGAAATTATTATTACAAACTTTAAAGAAGACTTTAATTAAATAGCTAAGGGTAAAACTGTCTTTCTGTCAAAAAGTAAGAAAGAGAAAGCAGTAATAAATGCACTTTTCTTAAACTGTGTGTTTTTTGTCGGGGGACTATAATTTTGGGACGGAGGGAGTAATAAACAGACGAAAGAGTCTTTGTTCACTTTCGTTGAATACGGTTGTAATAACCACGGTTCCCCGTTAATCAGTATAAGAACTGCCTGTGATCAGGTAGAATTTCGAAGAATCTCATTGACAGGGTTTCACAGCTGCACTAGTCGTTCTTAATACCGAAGCGTCTCAAAGCAGACAACACAGTATGAGTAAATCAGTGAGTTACTATCTCACCGATTGAGGAGAAAATTGATTTAAAAATCAATCGACGTGTCACTGGTAAAAGTGTTTTGTAACACATCGAGAGTTTTAAGCGTTTATCAAAATTCATCAACCGTCAATTCATAATCTGGACCGAATCGATATCCAGTGTTACAAGTTTGATCCATTTAGGATCTCACAAGTCACCTACCGTACAGCTTGTTTGATGTTGGCTCTAGCAGGATTTCCATCTTCACTGTGAATACTTAATTATCACTCGGATGTTTTGGCAATACCACAAGGATAATGCGTAGGACTCTTAAGATATTCTTTGTTTTCACAGCATGTGAACGACAAGTATATTGGAATAGTGTCCTAATGAGATTTATGGATGATCTCTTGGCTCTAGACTCAATAGTGCATTTTGGTTTTAGTGATCGGAGGCTGGAGCTAATTGCCGCCTTTTCAATATCAACTAACTCGGAGTAAGAAAATCGATAGAAATGCGTGAATCTCCGTGAGAAATGAAACAAGAGTCTGTTGATAGACCTTGAGTGGCTACGGAGGGTTGTGCATTGCGTCACTGGGTCCATGACGACTATCTTCAATACCAGACAACATCTTATTGTTTCTGATAGTTTATGCATTGACCCAGTTTATGCTTAAGTGTATGGAGGGCTTTTCTTTTGACCCTTTATCCTTACAGTTCTTTTTCATTCTTCAACCCCTTAAGTGCTTACCGAGACTTCATGACTAGTACCTTGTTGAGTTTGTTCCGGTACTAGCTCCATCTCAGTTGGCACTATTCCATTATTCTCACTTTTACTCCTTTTTATATCACACCTAAGGACTTCTACACTAACTAGTGGATTGTTCCTGGGTAGATCCCTCTGGTTTTGGCTGGATCATAGGAACGAATACCTAACCTTACCAACATTATGACTCCGATCAAATTAAATGCATGGTCGATCTTTTGGTACTGTTCTCCTTGCCGTAAAACCATGAAACGCTCCCCCTCAACATGTGCATCGATATACGAAATTTTTTAGCACATGGAGGATGGGATACACACATGAGTCCATAAAATCATATTTTTATAAGTTTTCATATTTTAATAACATTTTCTCTCCTTATTAAAAATTTCAAACCCTTTGATATTTTGGATATCAATTGATTCAAATATGTTAAAAACTAGGAGAAAAATGCGTCGATTATTCACAAGCCGATTAGGGAACATATTAATGCTCCCCCTCAAACTATGAGGGTATGTGTGAGTGTCAGGTATAATATTTTTGAAAGATTTTGAGTTTAACGAAAACTCATGAAAAATTTATACATTGACACTTAACACTAAAAGATATACTACATAATAATGTACAAGATATAATATACAATATAAGATGATATTGACCTAAGTATCGGAATGATGAGATCCTTCTGTTCTATTGATGAGTCTGTAGTCAATATATCTTAACCTTCCACTAACAAAGCTTTTGAGACTCTTGAAAATTCGCCTTATCTTGAGCCTTCTCTCAATCAGCTTGATAAACTCTTGATTCCTCCGTTTATCATCCTCAGTCGAAATCCTACTCTCTATGCCCGGATTGAACTTGAATATCTCGTATTCTTTGACCATGTATTCTATCTTTTCCAGAATTCTCGTTGACGTGCCATCGCTAAACTTGTGCACCTCAGTCTCCCGCATCATCTTTTTCTGATCATTTTTATCTCTGTAGATTACAACCCTTGGTTTGTGGACAATGGTGTAGTCTTCTTTGAATAGAAAATCAGTTGCATCCCATCTCGGTTGTGTAAGGTTGAGCTTCGTTTGATAGCTCTTAATACCGAGTTGCAAGTCTTCCACGCGTTGTCTGATGACTATGTTCCTAGTCCACAAGTTGACTGCGGTGGATAGGGGAACTTTGTCGGATCCAGATAAGTGGTTGAGTTTGCCTTAAAGATTAAGCAGGTACAAGTCTTTAAAATCACTCGGATGCAGATTTTTGAAGTCGGCTTCTGAGATCTTGTATTCTTTGTAGTCAGCTCTTCGTAGAACAATCTCATTCAAGTATGTGTAACCGTATCTGGAGAATTTTTTGAGACCGACAACACTAAGAATCTTCATGTGTGATCTAACTACGTTGCGATCTAAAGGGGCATTGTGTCTTATAATGTAGAATTCCTTGTGCTTGAACCACCAGTGTGAAATACCGTAGGCTAAACTGATATCGTAAGCACTTTCACTTTCAGTCCATAAAGACAGTACTAATTCTTCGAGCCCGAAGTCTGGATAGTAAGCCGCTTTCAGTTTGGATATTGACAAAGCATGCCTTCTTTCTTTGTTACCTGATACAAGATATTCCAGGTCTTTATTAATGAAGTATTAAGTTTGAATTGTGACCTGACCTGGTGGACCTCCTAGAGGTAATGGTTTGCTGACGTCATGCACGACCCGATTACCATCAAGATTCATCAAATCAACCTGATCTGTTAGTAACAAATGGCACTCTTCCATTTGAAATTGAAGGGATATGTTGTTCTTATGAAATTGCATGACTATCTTGTACGCTTGACCTTCAAAGTCAGCTTTGACGACCTTCTTCTTTCCAATCTGTTTGCAATACCAGTTGATGAAGGATCCCATATCTCCAGTTTTCCAAAGTAACTTGTTTTCTTTTGGATCTTTATACGTTTTGGCCAGTGCATCAGCCCAGTTGTTCTCAGTCTCAGGTAAATTGTTTAGAGGAATGACCTAGTCTGGTTTAGGTGTTTCCGGTGTTTCTTCTTCTGGTAGAGGCTTTAACCAGTCTGGTCGAGTCTTGGTCTTTGGAAGGTGGGCAGCACCGGTATCCTCTTATTCTGAGAGATGCATATCGTCTGGTATTGGATCATCATTTACGGGCGGTGGAGAAGCAGGCTTTTGTTTGAAGGAGCTAGAGGGAGATCCTCTTGTGTCAGAGGTCTTCCAAGCTGAGGAATTCTTAACTGGAGGCAATTTTGAAGCAGAAGCATCAGAATCTCATTTTTCTTTATGCTTCGGTCAGAGTCCTTTAGAGAAGATGGAGGAGGATCTTGATCATCACGGCATCTTTTACGGGATGTAGTTAATGCTTTATGAAGTTCAGCATTGTTTTCACGTTGCAAGAATGCTTCAAGAGCTTCGTAGAGAGTTGTATGATCCGGATGTGATATGTAGGAGCCAGTTTTAAACATCCGATCATGAAGTATTTCTTTCATTTGAAATTCTGACAAATCTCTGGAGCGTTCATAAAGTGGAGCTTGAAGAGCGTTGTGAACAGCTTCCTTGACGACCTCATTAACCTGTTTGTCGATCTTAGAATACAGATCATGATGCTCCAGCTTGTAGACCCTGGATGCAAGAGCTTTAGTTGTCTTGTCTTGGAGCTGGTGTTTTTGCTCAAAGTCGACACTTCTCTTTTCCAGTGCAGAGACACGAGTGGCTAAATCAAGATCTGTCGTGCTTTGTGGTAGTGGTGGTGGTGGAAGTGTTGTTGTTGTTGTTGTAGCTATAAAGATTGGTTCTTGAACAGGAGGTGATACTGGTTTGGGAGGTGTGAGATCGATGATGGGAGTGGATAGTGGAGAAACTGATGAAGAGGCTTGATGGATGGGAACAGTGACCATGGATTCAACTTCAGTTTCCAAAATTGCTTTTCTCAGTTCTTTTTCCGTTGATTTGTCATTAATGAATTGGTCACCAGAGGTAAAAGCATCCTCAAGATTCTTCATTGATTAAAGAGTCCCGGATGAGCTTGGTGGATTCTCTATGTGTACTTGTTCCTTAGTTGTAAGTTTCAAGTTTTCATGTACTGCAGGGTCAACTATACCAATGAAGTCTTCATGCACGGGTTCAGGGTTTGGTCTAGCCTGACCCACATGACTTTGTCCAGGGTCTGATCCAGCGTGGTCTTCTTCTGGTGGAGGTCAAGACTCAAGTGTTTTACCAGGGTCTGATCCAGCCTGACCTTCATCAAGTTTAACAATTCTTTCCTCTATAGCCACCGTGTGTGAAACTTCCTCACCATGTTCTTCATCAACATTAAGAATCTCACTATCTGCCTTACTGGTAGATAGTTCCATATCAACATCATTGGTAGAATCTGTGGGAGACGAAGTATCACAGACCACATTCACGGATGTATCATCCTGAGGTTGTGTAGAGGGTCCAGTAGATGCATCCTGAGTTGCTGGAGTTTGTAACATTCTGTATTTTCAGGTCATTTACGACGCTATTTAATCCACTATTTATTTTAGTCTCGTACACGCTTACTTTAATTCTTATTATATAGTTAAATCGCGTAAGCTGAAAATTATCATTTAGCATAAACGGGCGCCAAACAAATCAAAGTTTACGTCAAACTAGCAATATATTATTTTTACGAAAGTAATAATTAACTTTTATATTTTTTTTATCGGTTACGTAAAGTGTTTACGTTTCGCGATAAATTACGTTTAGGCATTCTCGGAACGACTAAAAATTTATCTACGCTTCAATAAATACCCATGTTTATATCCAATACTCAAAGTTTTATAAAACTTTACCCATGGTTTTAATTTGTGTCGTTCCATATATAATAAACCAACCAAGACATTTAAATTTCAAGGTTACACTTTAACAAATAAAAAGCTACACTTTACATTTAACTACAACTTATAAAAGTGCAAGTATACTTTTACATTTAACTTATACACTTTAACTACACATCATTTCTTTTATTTACTTCAAGTAATACTTGCATTCTTTTTTTTCTTCATCAAGATAACTCCTAGATATTTCTTTCCTTAAACCATGGAACTAACCTACATATAAGGGAACTAGAAAACATTGATCTTGCATCTCCTTATTTCACTCTTGGTGTCCTAACATCTCATTTGATCTTATGGTCTTTTATTAGTCACATTTGACTAGTCCTCATGGTATAAAAAGCTAGCATACAAAATAGATAAACACACATTCAATTCCTTAGCTAAAAATCAAGCAATTCTCTTTCATTTTCTTCCCATTTCACACGTCCCAACTCCAACTCCTAAAACCATCCATACAAATTTTAATTAATACATTTTTAAGTGTTCTCATAACATTTCTAAGGTGTTTAGAAAGATTGGTTTGGAGTTTACAAGGGTTAATCAAGGATTAAAGCAAGTTAAGGTTTTCTTGGAAAACTAGGGTTTTCACTCTTTATTTTCAAGCTAAGGTTTAAATCACAAGGGTGTGATTTGTTTTCCCATTCATCACTCATTCACCTAAGGTTATCTAAAACCTAATCATTTTTATTACTTATGATTTCATGTGTATATATAATGTTTATATGGCTCATCACCATCTAGGATACTTTTGAACTTGTAAAATGGATTTTTACTTGTGATAATAATTTTATACACTTTTATATATGTTATGTGGAGGATGATATCATGTTATAATAGAAGTGTAAGTATTGTGCAAGTGTTGGATATGTATAAAAAGTAGATATATAAACTAGTTAATTAAAAAGTTTACTTAATAAGTTACAAGTAAAAGTGTTACAAAGGACTTGTTATCATGGACTCTTTTGGACTAATGATGGACTAGAGACCCTAAGTATGCAAGACACATGGTATATGATGTGGTAAAAGACTTGTAATAAAGTGATTAATCTAAAAGTTACAAAATCAAGTCTAAAACATATTTTTAGAAAAATATTCAAAAAGGGTTGTTTTAAATTCAAATTTAAATTATTGATTTTATATTTTTATAAAATACTACACGTTACAAGGATCGTAAACATATAAAGAACTCGAAAAACCGATCTATAACGAAGAAGTTATGATATTTACAAGATTATATATATAAAGTGTTTTTATAAAACTGATTTTATAAAAACTAGGAATACTACAGACCTGATAATAATGATTTCATGTTTTATTAAAATAGTACATTTAATTATCGTGCTCGAAAGAATCACTAAAAACGGATGTATAAAACGGTATGATAAGGCGTTTCAATTTTTATCGTCACATTATATATAAAAAGCTGAAAAAACGTGTAAAGCTTCAGAAGCTGTGAAGGCTCATTTTCGAAGGGCCTTCGGTGTCCGATTGAGTCGGTAATATTAAACAACAAAGTTGTTTCGGAACGTCATTTTACATATACTGCCGATTTTTATAATTTTTGGATGTATAGTTTGTGTGTTAGCTAGTATTATTTCCTGAAGTGAATAGGTTGTTCGTTTTTAATAAAAAAATTGCGAAACATTTTGGAAACACTTAAATAATATTTATACTTGTTTTAAACTTTATAAATATTATTTGACAAGGTGATTATTTAAACTAGTTACGCGCTTTTTACGGTTCACAAATACATGATTATATTTATTTTCCAAATGTGTTTTAATCATTTATTTCTCAAACACAATTGATGGTGGTTGTAGCTATAATAGAATTATTTATGGTCTCAGTTATCATAGTTATTCAGTACTTATTCGGCCTATATCTAATTAGGTTGCTCTCGACTTGTCCATGACGCATTTTCACTATTTGATCTATTCTGTTGATTCATTCACTCAAGGTGAGTTTATAGCCCCACCTTTTCTTTTTTTAATGGTTTTCTTAAACTGTTTTCGGGGTGAGAATACATGCTTATTTACTAAACAAATTTATTGATATCTACTACTTAAGCGTTACATGACTAGTTTTACTAAAGCTTTTACTTGCTTACTACATGAATTTGAGGAAATTGCAATACTATATATGAAATCGTAGAGTTTCGACTAACATTAATTGTTTTAATTTGGGGACACATGTGTTTATATTGTATTGCTATTTAGATTATTGCCTTGAATGTGCTATGGCATAAGAGCCAGGAATCTGAGTGCAAATCCCTTATAATTACCAATATGGTTTAATTCCCTTATAATTACGAATATGGTACTAATTCCCTTATAATTCGAATATTGGTGCAATCCTTATAATTCTCGAACATGGGTGCAATTCCCTAGAAATTACGGAAATACGGCTTCGATGTCATTAGTTTAGTGCAATAATACTTGTTTTATATTTAGACTTGGTGAATCTGTTTCCCTTGTCTATAATACCTTACCTTTCGGATACGGAAATACTTACTTAGTCCGCTATCTTAAATCTAGTGGTCCACTAATGCATTCAATACATTAACCTTTCTTGATTTATTAGAATCCACTTCTCGCGCGCGATATCAGAACTGGACACTTTTGAATGCTTATAAGAGCTAGATCAGATTTCTTCTGAAATATTTCCTTTATATTTATTTCACTCTGGTTTGAGAACTTAAACCTATGAATTCACCGAACATTCGGTTGACGTTTTGATGTATTGTCTCCAGTTATTACTTTGCCTAAGCCGAGCTTTGGAGCATTCAAGTTCCAGCGGCTATCAACACTTTAAGAACCCTCGAATTTCTTCTGCGATACCCATTTTTTTTAATAACAAACTGAGTCATGTTATGAACTCTTATAATTTTGAAAGGACCCTGTGTGTAGGCAATTTTCTCCGATATTTTAATCGAAATGTGTTTTATATATTAAAACGTCTTTTTTGAGTCGTTTTCTATAACCTGTACTTTGTGCCTTGAAGTCGCACCCCAATGTTACTATTCCGCTGCCGTCCGATTCTGGGGGTGTGACAGATTGGTATCAGAGCACTGGTTGTAGAGAACTAGGTCGTTTTCAAAACCTAGACTATAACCGTATTTCGAAAAAATTTAAGATCCTTTCACCGTTGTCCGATATCCGCGCGCGCATGCTCTCTAATTCCTTAAATGCTCTCTTTTGCATCTCTACTTCTATGACATGGGTAACGAGTATTTAATACTTGGCTATGATTTCGATCTCTTACGTCTATCTTATGACGTCTTACTATTTACCTTATATCGGTCTGTTATATAAATTATTGATTCAATCTGGATTTTCGTTTTTTGTACTTCATGATTTCTCATTTACTCCGTAGCGTCATTGCTGGTTTTATATAAGGATACCTATTAACAATATGGGCTAATTTTTCTGAATCTCTTAACGATTAAACTTCGATATCTACGCGAATTACTTTATTCCTATTGATTGATTATCGAAATTCGGCATAGTTTGTAAATTCCACTAGTTACTTTACCATTCGACTCCGAGTTGGAACACTCTTCTTATGATGTTGAATCGCATATGTTGTTTCGTAATCCATCATTTTGAAGTCTTCCAGTTTATGGGAGTACGACAATTAACTTGTCACCTCATACGTGTCACCTTGGAGCACCTACCTTTAGAACACGACTCTTTATGTCCATTTTGTGGATTGAATAATTCTTTACATTCATTTTATTTGACTGCTTCTGCATTTGTTCGGGTATTCTTTATACTTGCTACGATCTATCGCTTTACAAACAATCTCGATGTCAACTTATAAACCATTTTACTATCATTTTGTTGTCACCCTATGAGCTACTTCACGTTCACTTTATTAATTATTTCATTACGTGATAAAACTATTTGATACCATTTCATACATCATACCATTTTGACGAGAATAAGCATTGCATCGTTATCCCTCAAATATACATAGTCTAATCATCTATGTATATTTGGTGCATAGACTGATTACCTATGCATTCAGGAAGAACCATGTTATGCTGAGAGTAGTCACCTTAAATTTTGTCGAATTCAATTTTCCACTCATATATCGGCATCTCTTCTCTAAACTCGTACCTTCGTCAAGTATCGCAACTTGAGCCTTGAGGACAAGGCTCTTTTAACCGGAGGAGACTGTAACATTTCGTATTTTCAGATCATTTACGACGCTATTTAATCCACTATTTATTTTAGTCTCGTACGCATTTTCTTTTAATTCTTATTATATAGTTAAATCGCGTAAGCTGAAAAAATTATCATTCAACGTAAACGGACACCAAACGAATTAAAGTTTTCGTCAAGCAAGCAACATATTATTTTTTTCGAAAGTATTAATCAACTTTTTATATTTTATTTTTGTTGGTTACGTAAAACGTTTACGTTTAGGCATACCCGGAACCACCAAAACTTTTCTACACTTTAACAAATTACAACTTTTATTCTCTAAAGAGGATATAGAATGTTTAGTGTAATAATTTACCCTTTATACTATTAATGGGAACGCACCAATTACTTACGAAATAACCAACATGAACCTTACAAGTCTTAATACTTTTTTTATCTATAGTCAACGGAAAATAAATCAAAGTTATTCTTGCACTTTATACTTTCACATTTTCATGTATTTACTTTCATTTTCCTTCAAGAAATATCTCAGCAAACCATCTTCTTTAAATCATGGGATGATGTCCTATTGAAACATAAGAAACTTCTTAATTAGCATAGTCATTACATTAAATGGTTAGTAAGACTTATAGCAAGCATAGTAAATTTGACCCTTAAAACCCTCCCTTTGTCCCTCATCTTTGCCGCCCCATTCCCCCCCCCCCCCCCCACACCCCTTTAGTCTTGATATAGTTTATTTGACTAGCATACTTTCCATATAAGTCTTACACTTTGGAAAAGATAATGGATACAACATTTCACTTGCTAAAAAAATCAATTTCCTATCTCTTTTCTCTTACATACACCGTCAACTCCAACTCTTTTTTTCCTAAAAAAAACCTTCCATACAAATTTTTATTATCACTTTTTCAACTTTCTCTTAACATTTCTAAGGTCGTTTACGTAGCTTTGGTTTGGAGTTTACAAGGGCTAAGCAAGGATTAAAGCAAGTTAAGGTTTTCTTGGAAAACTAGGGTTTCACTCTTTATTTTCAAGCTAAGGTTTAAATCACAAGGGTGTGATTTGTTTGTCATTCCTCACTCATTCACCTAAGGTCATCTAAAACCTAATCCTTTTTTACTGTCTATGTTTCATGTGTATATATATAATGTTTCATATGGCTCATCACATAAGGATACTTTTAAACTTGAAAAATGGATTTTTCTTGTGATCATAGTTTTGTATACTTTTACACATGTTATATGGTTGCTAATGTCATGTTATACAGAAAGTATAAGTATTGTACACTTGTTGGTTATGTATAAAAAGTATATGAGTAAACTAGTTAACTAAAAGTTACTTAATGAACTTATGATTTAAAAGTGTTGGTGAAGGATTGATTACCATAGACACTTGGACAAATATGGACTAAGAACTTATAATATCTATAAGAATGTGATATAAAGGTTTGTGGTATTTTATCTAAACTAAAGAAAACATAATAAAAAACATAGTTAGTTATATAATTAAACAGTACATATGTATTAAAAGGGGCTGTTTAACGTTCGACTATTAATGCATGGATTGTATAGGTTATAAAAAAATAGTACGTTTCAAGACGATTCCAAAAAGGTGAGAAACTCGAAACCGTGCATATAAATAACTCGAACAACCGATTTATAACGAAGGAGATATGAATTTCGCAAGTTTAAACTAATAAATACGTTTATAAAAATATTTTTATAAAAGTTACTGTTCACATCAGGAAACTTATTTTTGAAAACACCATAAATAAGTAGAACTTTTAATTACGAAGACGTGCTCGAAAGAATCACTAAAAACAGAGTTAAAACGAATAAGATACGACATTTACGAGTTTACGACGACTAATTCTATAAAAATAAATTCATAAACTGTCATGAATAGTAAAAAGTACTGTTCACAAGTAGGTCCAAAATATGAAAATGTAATATTTTGATAACTCGTCTTAATACGAAAGCGTGGACATAAGAAACATAAGAAACGGGCTTAAAACGCGAAAGTTACACACTATTTTATACTTGTGCACTATTTTCTGACGTGAATAGTGTTGGTTCGTTTTTAAAATAAATTTTTGCGAAACATTTTAGAATCATTTATATAATATTTATACATGTCTTAAACTTTATAAATATTATTTTACAAGGACAATTAAATTATTTATTCGATTATACGAGTACGAACACGGTTATCATTTATCAAACGTAACTTAAATGATATTTCATAAACACAATTAGATGGTGATGTAGCTATATAGAATTATATATGGTAGTAGTTATTCAAAGTACTTAGTACTTATACGACCCATATTTACTTAGGATGCTTTCGGATATTTTCGTGACACGTTTTCTGTCATTCACTCGACTTATTTCATCACTTCACTTCTAAGGTGAGTTCATAGCCCCACCTTTTCTCTTTTAATGGTTTTCATAAACTATTTTCGGGGTGAGAATACGTGCTCGTTTTACTATACAAACCTATTGATTTCTATACGTAAGTGTTACATGACCATTTTACTAAAGCTGGATTTGTTTACTACATGATTGGAGATCGTTGAATACCTAAATTTGAAACCGTGAATTTTAGACATGATTGTTTTACTATGGACAAAAGTATTTTCAACTGTATGCTATCCAGATTATTGCCTGAATGCTATTGCCTAAGAGCCACGAACTCGGGTGCAAATCCCTTATAATTACGAATACTGGTGCAAATCCCTTATAACTACGAACTCGGTTGCAATTCCCTTATAATTATGAATACGGCTTCGATGTCATGAATTTAGTGCAATAATACTTGTTTTATATTTAGACTTGGTGAATCTGATTCCATTGTCTATAATACCTACCTTGGACTACGGAATACGTACTTAGTCTGCTGTTACTTAAATCTTGTGGTCCACTAAACTGTTTGATTTCATTAACATTTCTTGATTTACTGAATCACTATTCGGATTTCATAAATAATACTTTGAATTGTTGTAATGCTACTTTTTCTACTAAAACATTACTTAAATTATTTCAACACTGCTTTTACTTAAACCTATGAATTCACCAACATTATTGTTGACGTTTTAGCATGTAGTTTCTCAGGTTATTATTTTTGCTAGTGGAGCAAAGGGAGCATTTGAGTCGCGCGGATGTATATTTTGAAGGCTTAATAACTTAAGTACCATTCAATAAACGTTTTAAAAATGTTTTCTACTGCATTATAAATGGGACCCTTTGTAAACTCCGATTTTAATATATCAAATGTGAAATTTATTTTAAACGTCTCTTTTGAGGTTGTTTTCTGTGACTTATGCGTATGGACTATGAAGTAGCACCCCAAGTGGTATTCCGATGCGTTGTGTGATTTTGGGGGTGTTACAGAGTTCGCCTCTGAAATATGTATTGGTCCATGATACTTTTCTTCTTTGGTTTTTGCAGATCTAGAAGTGATTGTGCAGCTTGATATTCATAGACAATACCTTTTTACCTTGTCTTCAACTTCTGGGAGCTTTCGGATGATCCCTTGGTCAGTTTTACGAATGGCCACTCCGTCGACAGGTGCTTGTCTTCCCTGACCTTGTTCGTGAAGAGATTCTAAGCTCATTTGAATACCTATTTGGAGATTGTATTCATCATCTTCCTCTTGAGGTTCAGTATCAGGTTGACTTTCTTCATCCTTTTCGTAACAAGATGGTCATACCTCTTTCCCTTGCGGATTTTCTTTGAAGTAGTAGGCTTGGAGGATTTCTTTTCCGTAGACTTATGCTGTTTGGCAGGGGCATGCTGTTTGGACTTACCAGCTTCAGGAGCTTTCTTCTTCTTTCCAACCTCTTCATCTGTCACAGTAGTCGGTTGACGGGGTTTACGGGCAACCATGTCCAAGTATTTCTTGTAGTACTCTAAGTTTCGAATGGCATCAGTAATCACATCTTTAGGAATAGGCATTCCAAATACCTCATCTACTCCTCCTTTGCTGACAAATTTAAGATTGTCGAGTTGATAATCATCTGCCGTGATGTGAACAGGAGACTGGGGCCTTATGTGAATATTGTGTCTACCCCCCAAGTGATTGATGATCAACTTGGTGAATCAGCAGTATAGAATGACAGGATGCTTAGGCTTCTTGGTGGGAATCTTTAGATTGGCCATATCAAAAAAGAAATTTTTAATTGCCCGTATGAACTCTTCCTAAATAAGTTTAGCATAGTCTACATTGGTTCCTGTAACAACACCCCACAACATTTGAAGAGCAGGGTATCTGGATTTGTCACTACCAGAAGTCTTACCTGTTAAGCATTGGTTGATCATAGAAAGAATAGTTCTCCATGGCTGATATAGATTGTTCACGTGCATCTTAGAGACAAACTGAAGTTCTTTTGGGTATCCCAGATTATTCAAAAAGTCAATTACCAGATCACCAGCTAGAGGTGGCACAAAAGGGTGCGCAGAATCTTTTAGGGCAATCTTCAAAGCATTGCGAAGAAGATCAACATTAAGATTAAACCACAGTTCATCCAGTTGGAAACTGTATTCACCAGTCTTGTCATCCTTTCCAAGAGTGTTCCAGAATTGTTGTACGTAGATAGAAGGAATATCAGCCGATGCAGTGAAAGCTCTGAAGAAGTTGGTGTTTTGAAGAATGTCCACTGAAATGAGAAAAATGGGATTCTTCTGCTTCTTTTGAAGATCCATAAGAAGATTACTCTTCCTAATAGGTAAGCGTTCCTTGACCAGAACCAATTGTTCATCAGTTCTTGTAGAAGCAGGAACATTCTCTTCAGCTATCTTATTTGCTTAAGAATATCAACAAAGATTGACAAAATAGGAGATGTTTAATGTTAGAGGTGGGAATTAGACTTGTGTTTGAGTTACCATGCCTTATTTGATTAAGTTATGATTGAATCACGTTTGAGAAACATATATCACATAGATTCATTGGTCATTGGCTTAAGTCAATCCAAAAGTCAGCATTGGTCAACTTTGGTCAACGGTCTAAAGATTATCCGACAAGCACAATAACAAGTTAACTGAACCCGGATAGGAGTTAACTAGTCAATTGGACCTTTGGATTAGACCTGAAAAGGTTAGTAGGCTTAATGGGCCTAAACTAGAAAGTATGACCCAAACCGCTGTCAAACAGTTTACCAAACCGCCATGAAGTGGTTTGAGTAAACCGCTGTGACGAGATAGTGGTTTGGACAAACCGCTGCGAAGTGGTTTGAACAAACCGCTATGATATTCGATTGATAAATCACTACGAATAAAATATTATTAAATATTAAAAATTTATAATTTTTATTAAACCGTTGTGACCAAACCGCTGTGAATATTTTATTGGTATTTAATCAAACTGCTGTCGATTAGAAAAAAATTGAAATAGTAGTTTGAATATTTTAATATTAAAAGAATAATTTACCAAACCGCTGCGTTGCAGCGGTTTTCCTGTTTGATTAAAACATTAATTAAATAGCAAACCGCTATAAAGCAAACCGCTACCTAGATTCAAGCAAACCGCTACCTTTAATAAACAAGGCAAACCGCTGACAAGAACAGCCTGAGCAAACCGCTGTCTAGAATAGTGGTTTTTCAGCAAACCGCTATGATGAATTCCTAATTCAAACTCAATTTTCTATCAATTTTGGCAATCACAAACGCAATATAAGGCATCCTCGATCATCATAATCTCCTAGCAAGCCTTTTTAACTTCCTAATCCTTCACATTTCATCCAATTCAAGCAATACAAAACCATTAAAGCCTCAAAATCTTTTAAAAGTTTTAAGGGGGCATGCAATTGAGTTTAAGGCACACTAGTGGCATCTTAACAACAACTAAGCATACTTAAACAAATTACAACTACAAACAAACCATTGTTGACCTTTTAAAGTAAAAAAACATACGAAAATCATCAGAACATGCATTCAAGTGATTGGGGATTCAAACTGAACATCAAACCATGATCATTATATCCCTAAGAACAAATCCCAACAACAAAAATACAACACATTACACTACACAGATTTTCGATAAAAAACGAATGAAAAATCAATCTTAGCACACTATCCCAGCTACCAATCATCATTTTCAAACAACATTTAATTTTCGAGAAACTCTAAGTGGTTTTCTAGTGATTCTCATCGATTAAGCGTGTTTTGATCCGATTCCTTTAT
>BQNB010094458.1:0-26114 GCA_026074375.1 Tanacetum coccineum
AAAAAAAGGAAATATCCGGGAAAAAATTAGCAAAAAAAAAACCCAAAAATAGCCTAAAATCTGGCTCAAAGTAAAAAAAAATACAAAACGGACCCTCACCTTTTAACTATTTACGATTTTCTTACACAAAAATTCCCGTAAAAAAATTTACAAAACCGTCCCAAAAAAAGAAAATATTAAAAATTACCCCCGCATAACGAATTGCCAAAAAAACCCCCCCGAAACGTAAAAAAAATTTATTCGGGAAAAAATTAGCCCCGCCGCAACGCGCGGATTCATTTGCTTGTTTTACACAACCACCGGATAATACTAGACTACGAGCCTTTTGTTGAAATAATATGTGATTGCAATAGCATTTTTCATCAAGCTCTATTAGATAACATGTATATAGTGATACGAGCTTCAACACCACCTGATAGATATTGTAAGTACACCAAGAACTAACTTTTGAGCCAAGTACATATGCTGGATATTTTTCAACCATGTTTTTCTGTATTTGCATTTTTCTCTATGATTAAAGAATTGAGCATTCAAGAACATTATTAACCATACTTCAATTTTTTTTGAACGAAATCAACCACACTTCATAACCAATGATTTTTCTTAGGCTGCCCATTACGGTTCGGTCGACCGACTCGGTCGACCTCGGTCGCCGCCGTAGTAGCTAGCCGGTCGTGGTTGAGGTCGCCGGAGACCGTTTTTAAAATTCGTCGTCCTCACGACAATACTCGACCGACAAATAATGAAATAAAAAGGTGATTTTCCAAGTTTTAATAAAAAAAAACTTATCTTTTAAATTTTAAAACCTTTTAACACTATAAATACCCACTTAATTTACCATTTTATACACAATTATATACACTTTCATCCACTTTTTCAATGGCTTGTTCGCTTCCACATACCGACTTTGAAGACGAAGCTTTGGTTCAAAAATTAATTGACGAAGATAAGGGTCGTCAGAACGCGATTCTGGATTTAGCCTTGCAATTTGAAAATTCATGCACAACTAAAGACGATCTTAGAAAAGTTTACGAGAAATGTAATGACATTTCACAAGAGAGCCGTGCTTTGATCGACAGTTTTTTAAAAGAAGGTTCTGATAAAGATTACGAGCTGAATCTTTCTATGTATGGAAAGGCGGCAAAACTAGAAAAACAAATGGATGCTAAGTTAACTTGGCTACTGGAAAAATACTGTTGAGAATCGTTTAGCCCATCTAGGATAGGTTTTACAGATAATATTGAACACGCAGCGGAATAATAAGAAAGCAATATTATCAAACAAGGTTTTTCATTAAACGATTTCCCTATTACCCCAACTATAACTTGAGGCTACACCAACTAACTATGGTGTACTATTCAATTCTCATCAGTCGACTTGCTATATAACTATCTAGACTCTCATTAGGAGAGCTCTAGTTTTCTATGGATGGGTATCTAAATGCCTGGACCTTCTTTTATAGCATAATGAGTCCTAGGCTTACAAGGAAACTAATTAATATATTAATGATAATCAATTAATTATCTTCTCATTAATATTCATTCTTATCTTATTTTGACCAAATCTTTATTTTCTTCTACATCTTGTCGAACTTTATGATGACAATTTTGATCCTTCTTGTTTCCATCTTGTTTCATCATTTTTATTCACTTTGTCTCATCAAATCAAGAATCCCAACAAATACTACTACCGCTCACAAAAAAGTGTAGGTTGTTCGTCATCACAGGCTGATTTATATCTTATTGAGAAAGAGCTACATCAACTACATCTAGATAAAGAAGCCTTAAGAGAAATACTAGAAGGAAAAGCAATGGACAAAAAAGCACGAGAGGAGAAGATTAGACAAAAACAAGCTGATGATGATGAATTCTTTATGGAATTTGAGGTGGTGAGATATGATTCAGAATACGAGTCATCAGATTAATAAACTAGGAACTATTTTAATGTAATGTTTTAAATATTGTTTTAATTTAATGTTTTAAATAAAGTATTGTTATTTTAAATTCGGTTATTATATTTTTAAATTTTGAATTCCAACGGCTAGTTTTTCGTTATAAATACCCTTACCATCTTCTCATTATATCACACAACTTCTTATCCAACTCTCTCAAATGGCTTCCAATTTCAATAACGAAAAAGAACCATGAGAATTCAGTCTAGATATAGATAATTTCGATCTCCATTTAACACCCGTTGTGCGTTCCTCTAGTAGCACACATGTTGAACCATCTCCTTACATCCCAAATTCAGTTACGATAATACCCGGTCCTGCGGGTATTGTTCAGATCTCTAGTAGCACACGTGTTGAACCATCTCCCTCAACCCTAAATCCAGTTAGGATAATACCCGGTCCTGCAGGTCTTGTTCAGCAAGCAAGGCTGCTTAAAGAAAATGTTTTTATTCTAGATCCGGATGGGGCTTTAATGTCTACACAACAATATATGGACAAAGTTGTAGAGGATGTTGGTGAGGATGATGACTTTAAGAGTCCAACGTGGGTTAACGCCACTAACTATGCAAATGCATTTTGTGGCATTGTAACTGGATGTTTGGGAGACGTCGACAACTTTTTGAAAAAAGAAAAACTTGAACAAGTTGTTGCAATAGTGAAGTCTTGTTCTCATAATATGCTTGACGACCTAAATGTGACTCTGAAAGATCTCTCAGGGGAGCATAAGGTTTCATCGAAATCAATTCCTTCTTGTTGAAGTATCCATGTGCAACAAGTCTAGATTTATTTCTAGATACGAGACCATTTTCATCTAATTTATTTTTAAGGACCCATTTAGTACCTATTATGGTTTGGTTATCGGGAGGAAGGACAAGTCTCTAAACCACATTAAATTGTTTTAATTGGTTTAATCATCTTGAATAGCCCATAGTCCAAACTTTCGTCTTATTATGGCTTTCTTTGGGTACATTTTTAGTTCCTATGATGAACAAAAGCAAAAGAAGTTACTTTTTGGTTATTGAACTTTAGAGACCTAAGGTCCTATCGATAGATTACCTATGACCGAATCTATGGGATGGTCTTTGGTTTCCTTGATGTTAACAATTTTTTGTTAATGAGGTTCAACTTTCTTGATTTCCTAAGTCTTTTATCTTGGTTCTCCTATGATTTCACTTTCAAGTAAAACATCATCTACTACAGGGTGATGACATAATGAGGGTTGACTTTTTGACCGAATCTCACACATTTAGAGATTCTTCGACCCTCATGGTTTCTTTATTAAGAATTACATATGCTTTACTATTAGGCGAGTAACAAGAAAATGCTTTCGGTAGACTTGGGGTCAAATCTAGTGAGATAGTCCTTGGTATTAAGAATGAAACATTTGTTACCAAAAAATTTAAAATATTCTAAGGAAGGATTGATAACCTTTAAAAGCTCATAAGGAGTTCCCCTAGGAAAGGTCGAAATTAAGATCCTATTCAAGATATATAGAGGTTCGACAACATTACAACTAAAACAAAAACACCAAAAATATTGAGGGATTGTCTGTTCATTAAGCATTGTGTTTACTCATTTCTTGTTAAATGCGGTTATTACGTTCAAGCAACCCCATTTCATTGTGGAGTACGAGGAGCCGAAAAGTTGTGAGTGATACCATTAGCATCACAAAATGCTCTAAATTATACTTCATTATCAAATTCTCGACCATGATCCGTGCGAATTGAGATAATAGGACAGCCTTCTTGTACTTGTATCTTTTTACTCAAAATTTTAAAGTGGTCAAAAGCTTTATTTTTTGTTTTAAAAATCTTGTCCAAGTGTATCTTGAGTAGTCATCGACAATGACCAAAGTGTAAAAGTTACCTCCATAAATTTGGACTACCGATGGACCAAACAAGTCCATATAAAGATGTTCTAGACACTTAGTTGTTGAAATAATGTTTTTAGCCTTATGACTTGCGTGTACTTGTTTTTCAATGTTGCAAGCGTCATAAAAAATGATTTTCAAATTTTAGTTCAGGTAAGTTTCTAATGGGTTCTTTAGATGATAACGATTGAATAAGTCGCATATTGGCGTTACCCAATCTTCGATGCCATAAGGTTGAAGTATCATCTATCGATGTTAGAAAAAGACTATCTCTTTAGGAGAGTTTTCCATTTTCATTATATAAAGACCAAATTTACCTGCCGCATCTTCCAAAGTAATGAACTGATTAAATCAAATAACGTCTATTTTATAGCATCATTTACCCCATGTAATTAACCTATTTTGTATAATTATTGCAAAGAATTGTTACTTAATCGTTTGTATTTAAGGATTGCAGTAATTGATAGAGACTGAAAATATTAGCAAAGTGCGTCGCATTTTGGTATCTAAACAAAGATATTTTTGAAGATAAACTATTCTGACAACTATACGTTGTTATCCATCAAGGAAGAAACTGTGTATCTGTGCCGCACTCACCAAAGACCATGAAGGACACAAGACCAATATGCCGATCCAGAAAGCAAACGTTGTATTCTCAAGCTATAATATAAATTAAAAGTATTCTAGAAGATATCAAACGTGGTCCCTACTCCAAGAAACTCCAATACGCCGTATCTAACACCTTGGATACGCCACCGACTCTAGACCCTATAAATACAAAACTCAAAAAAAGAGTTTTAAGTGTGCTAAATCATATTCTCGATACCTAAACCACAAAAGTCGATTTTCAGAGGAGAAAAAAAATAGAAAGGTCTCGCAACGCATTGCAATCCATAGGATACAACTAAACGTGTAATTCTTAAAATTTATGTAATCGTTCCGTTTTTAGTATCATTCGATAAGCTCAGTTAATTTCCTTGTCTAAGCCGATTACTCTTGTATTAATTATATGTTGAAGGCAAATACCTCAAGTATTAACCATTAATATGAAGATCTAAAATTGTTTGGTTTTGTATATCTCAAATTTCTTATTTATCATGTATGCTTGTTTAGTTTATTCAATTAATACAGTGTTTACGTGCTTTGTATGACGACCAATCATTCCACTGGATCTAGTTGAAATGGACCCAAGTATCTAGATATGCCGAGATATGCTTTCCATATAGGTAAATTTATGACATTAGAATCATAGGTATCACAAATATTGTCGCTCTACACCGAACCTGCTAAGGATACGCTTCTGGCTTAACTAGTTAACGGAAATTGCCTTTGGTTTATTGAACAAGTTGACTAGCAGGTGAACCTAGATAATTCAACAAATAACGTTCTGATTCCATTGGATAGTTGGACAAGTGGACTACTAGAGTATAAATTGTCGATAAGCAGTAAGTGGGTAAAGCCTCTATGAGCTGGGTTTAACAAGATCACCATTGCTTTAATCTCTAAGATAGATTATAATCAGCAAATAAGGAGCTTTATATGGCGTATGTTTAATTGTGACATAATCAATAATATCTATGTCTTAGGATGAAGACACAGCGCTAAGTCTAAGAATGATAGCCACCTCGAAGATAAGTAATCATTGCACATAATAAACAACCAACTTCTAATCGGTTTAAATGATGGCTAATACATTTTCAATCATAAGTCTTGACCTGCCATACATTATCATTCTGTTAATTTGATTGCGTGGTTAAAGTGTCTTGAATTGATGTATCCCACCAAACCCGTGCCTGACACTCATGATGACACCACCCCTCCCTTTTACCTTGTTAGAATTAAGATTAGAACCAAACTAGATTACATTTTTTTGACATAGATTAGAATTAACATAGATTACTAAACCAAAAATAATAATAAATATGAAGTGTTAACCTCGCTTCAAGTTTCAACACCCTACTTACTACGATCTACCTACCGAGATCGGGTAACACTGCCCCGTTAAAGTCTTGTTTTTGGTTAAGTCGTCCAAATATCAAATTTAAAACTTGAATCATAAAAATATACACCACACACGACACCTCAAGTTATTAGGCGCCGTTGTCGGGGGAGTGAAATTAATCCTTGGAATTGATATTTAAAATATTTTGGTTTTAAACATTAGATTAACCCTCTGGATTAAGTGTTAATTAGATTATTGTAAATCTTGAACAATTTGTATAATTTTTATATTTTGTAGTTTAAATTTGTTTGATTGTATATTTGTTGTTTAATTTAATTATTTTCCTAATACAAACAGTTCTATCATAACTCTATACTGCTTATCCACTTCCAGTTGATACGTGCGTATCTAACTTTCTGTCAAACAGCGTCAATCATTCAACTTATAATACGACGAATACACTTCTATTGTAATACGGCGTAATCGATCATATGATTAAAGTTTCTTTTTTCTATTCTCGAACATAAAGCTCTAAAAAAATAACACCTTTCCCGCTGGATCAACTGATTATTTTCAAGAGGTTTATTTTTTCAGTTAAGAATGACAAAGGTAATCAAAGGAGAGTTCAAGAAACTTGAAGATTTTCTGGTCAAAGATGTTTTGCTCACTTTCTATAACACCAATTTGTGTAAACATATAACATAACCACGTGGTCGATTCTGGACATAGCTAATTTTTTTCTAAGAGAGAGAAACACATGAGAGGTTTTCTAGAGAGAGAAACAAGTGTGTTTAAATGGAAAAAGAATAATGACTAGCTTCCTCTTCCAAAGTTGGAAGAGGAATATATATAGTTCTTACAATATATCGGGTATTAGCACAACAGTTAAATTACCTTGAAAGTCATACGTTAAACTATTAACTACGAGCTATTAATAAACAGTTAAATACACTAGGTGACCGAGTCTTTTTCTAACATCTAACGACCGAGTCTTTTTCTAACATCATATATCCGTGCAACTGGAGCAAACGATTCTTCAAAATCAATACCTTCTTCCTGACAATATCCCTTTGCAACTAACCGAGCTTTGTTTTTCAGTACATCACCATATTTCATCCAAGCTTCCACCCTTTGAAGATCCACACTGAGAGCGATAACCATAAATAGATTGGGCGAGGTACTAATTCCCATACTTCAAGTCGATCAAATTTGTAAATTTCATTTGCATGGCCTGAAACCAGCAGTCTTCTATCACGACCATTTTGAAGTTCTTGTGTTCAACTTTGGACAGTTCAGTATGGAAACAACACCACAAAGCATCGGATGCTAACTGTTTTCTGGTAGATACAGGACGGCAGGGATTGCCAACGATGTTATCAAGAGGGTGATCTTTGGTCCATCTTTTGAGATGATCTGGTGGGTTGGGTTCCACTGAATTAACATTCCCAGATGATGACTGTGCCGAACCAGGTTCTCCAGTAACAGGGTTAAATGAAGGATGTAGAGCATCGTGAGTGATTAGGGAGTCTTTGAGAGTGGGTTCTTCTACAACCTTGATGTCAGACTGGATGATGCATATCTATGTTGACGATGAATCACTTGTTCGACGTTTGCGTCTGAGCAATTGTTGTAGACAAAGATGTACCAGGTGGAACAACTTTTTAGTGTTAACTGCAGTAGCAGAAGGTACTGGTTCATTGACTCGAGATTGTTCAAAATTAATACAACTAACAATGGATGTCAATAACATCTCCAGCTATCTTTATCGGGTTGGAGCGACCTGATTTGAGTTGTCCAGAGGTTCATAAAGATAGGACTCGGGTCCCTAAACACATGCGTACAAGAGCCATTGTATGATGATACTTATCGAATGTGAACGTGAATGTTTTCACATTAATCGAGCGAGTTCTCTGTTGTAGATGTCTATAGCCCTTCCTACTAGAGCAAACCCTATGAAAATCCCAATGACAGCTTGGCTTGAAATTTTCCTAGATCATCCGCTATCATTGTTTAGGATAGCACAAGAGCACCACATACTTGGAGAAATGTACGACAGCTTCTTATAATGTACAAGCTCAAAGGGGTTTTAGTTGTGACGAGTAATGAATTAGGGATCGGTTTTGGGGTGTAACAAGCAGGCATACTTCTACCATAGAAACATCGGTGCTTTTGAGAATATCAGAATGTACGTGCAGCTTTCCACAAGTGTATAACGATTTCCATCTTTCGACAAGTGTTGTTTTGTTTGAGGAGAATCATGGAACAGACATAATGATGAAATATGCCCAACAACCTTTATAGAATTTAGACATAACTTGTTTGAACGAATTCCATTCCATTAACTGTTCGGGCATGTATCTGACCTGTTATAGTTGAGACCCAACCTGTAATTGCTTAAGAAAGTTGATGAAAACTCTGGAGTTTACATCCTTGATCTCAAAAACTTTACGCCATGTGGAATCTTGAATAGTCATGCCACGATGACTAAAATTTATTTCTCCCATATAATTCCTGACTCTTCATTGGTGACCAATACAGATCCAAGTTGAAGTGTAATGAAGAACATCCAAATTTGTGTTTTTAGATTTTGGTTTGTGGGAGAACTTTCTGTGCATTTTCCAAGTTGACAGGCTAGCAAAGATGAACGTTTTCAAACTTCATCTTGGTAGACCTCTAACCAGATCTTTATCAAGCAAGATCAACTTGATTGGGCCGAAGTTAATAAATAGTTAAACAACGAAGCCATTATGCCAATGATTTTGGACTTGGAAGCTTTTGACAACAAGCATATTGGAGAATACTTCATCATATCATCAATCGATATCGTATACAAATTGGTGCACGACTACCTTTAAGTAAGTCTGCACCATTAATATCACGAACAAAGCAAGAATGCTTTCTGAAGGCAACTTCAAGATCAGAATCACAAAATTGCCCTACAGAGAATAGATTGTGTCCAAGTCCCTCCACGTAGTATACTCTGGAGATCACACTGTCACCAATAACATAATCTCCATAACCCATGATAGCTCCAAAGTGATCATTCCCGAATCTGACTGTCCCGATGAACTTTTCCACAAAGTTCTTGAGCTTTGAACGATTCCCCGTCATATGTTTTGAACAACCTGAGTCCAGATACCAAAGGATAACCTGTACGACCTGCATTTGAAAATAGTCAAGTGGGGAAAGTTTGGAATTTTGGTTCCCCAATTTTTGTTGGGGTCCTGTTGGTTAGCAAATATAATAGAACATTTCACAAAAAGCTTAGTTAAATGGCACAGTTCGCCTAAGGCAAATTTCTTTCATGTGGGTCTCCATTGATAACCACAATTAAGTTTTCCTAAGGTAAATCTTTTTCTTGTGGGTCTCCATTGATAACCAATATCAGCAAATAGTTTGCCCGTTGCTTTCCAAACCCGCTTGGTCTTGTTCAAACTGTTATCACACAGTTTGCCTTTTGGTTTCCAAATCTGCTTGGTCTTGTTTAAACTGTTATCAGACAGTTTGCCTTTTGGTTTCCAGATCTGCTTCTCTTTATTCAAGACAATTTTAACAGTGGGGGTAGCATTCACAGAATTCAAGATATTAACAAACCTACTTTCAGACTTGCCAGAGTTTAAACATTTGTTACAAGATTTATATCTTCTGACAAGTCTATGGGAAAGATTGTAGTTTATTAATATCATTGAATTAAAGATCCGCTCCCCCCTCCATTTACCCAAACACAATTCACCCTACTCTCTCAATGTCCCCCCCCCCTTCCCCCCCCATAATCAAACCCCCTACACCCCCACTCCCCACACCCCAACCACCCCGCTCCCTAAACCTTGTTTAAACTGTTATCAGACAGTTTTCCTTTTGGTTTCCAGATCTGCTTCTCTTTATTCAAGACAATTCTAACGGTGGCGGTAGCATTAACAGACTTCAAGATATTAACAATACACATTTCAAGACTTGCAGAGTTTACACGTTTGTTACAAGTATTGCACACAGATTCATAATTCGAATTCATTACAACACGCTTAGAGCTAATGCTAGAATCAACCGGATTCACTTTTGTCCAAACTGACTTATTTGTCCTAAGGCGTACTTCTACTTCCTTTTTATTCTCCTTCTTAGCAGGCAGGATCCTATTTTTCTTTGTATTGCTTCTAGGCTTTGATCCGCTTGCTTCAGTGGAATCGTTTACTCCTGTAGAGGGAAGCACAGGGATATTAGTCTGTTGAACTCTCTGGTGCACTTTATGTTTCTATGTGTTGCTAGAAGAAGTTCCTGGTTTATCACTAAACGTAACTTGCTTTTTCCTAGTAACAGGAGAGGGAGCCTTGTTATCTCTTTCATTGAAATTTTTTGGGCAAGTGCCAATCACACATTCTAACAATTCCTGAGATAACTTAGTGTATCGGCAAGCAAAGTTAAGTGAACTATCCAGTGGTTTAACTACTCTAGCTTCCTCTACAATCTCCCTAACCGTTTCTACACTCTCTTTAAGATGGCCGAGATAGTTTAAATGAGCACTCCTATTGTTCTTAAGGGGATGAGGGATGGGTTTTACGTCTATGGCATACATGCCAGGAGCAAGAACTTTTGGTTTGACATAGTCACTGGTGAAACAAGGCGCTTTGCTTCGTAATTGAGCTTTGAGACTCTCAATCTCATTCATCATGGTAGATGTCTTTTCACTTGTGTGAGTACGCAAGATCTTAATAGAATCAAACAGTTCCTTGTAATGTTGTTTAACCTTTTCTAATTCTAATCTATCGCAATTATTTTGTTCAATAAGTGCGGTAACATCTACAGCACTATAAGGCTCACGACTTCTGGCTTTCACATTGGTGACTATATCTTTCAAGTGTCCAATCACGTTATCCTTTTCTTGAATCTGATGTTCGAGGTTCTTGATTTTAAAGAACGATCTGAAATCAGGAGCGTCCGGTGATGCTTGTGATTTTTTATTATCAAAACTTTCTTGAAGATGTTGATACTTTAATTGCATATTTAGGTATTCCCTTTCTAGTTTTGAAATAAGTTTTGACTCATCATGAACTTTAGACACATCAGCTTCAAGATCTAGACAACGTGATTTTGCCACATCATACAGCAGTTGAGTCGACAAACAATTAACAATCAGATTCTCATTTTCAATGAGAAGGTTTTTCTTTTCAATTTCAGCACATTGCTTGTCCACAGCATTCTGATCCACTTCGTCATTCATTTGATCAAAAATTTCTTCCATTACTTTAACTTCCTTAAAGAGGGCAGTTTGAACTCCAACAAAGTGTTCTTTAAGAGTTTTGAAAAATGGAATAACTTCAGTGAGGTAACATCTTTTCGTTTGCTCAAAACCTCTTTCCCCCTCTGTCAGGCCTGATGGGGTGATTCTAGTTTTGCAAGTTTTGTCAAATTCAGTAAAAAGTTGTGTGAGTACATAAAGATTAATCTTCACTTGACTTTTTGTTATTTTCACCTGACCTTTTAGTGGAAGAATTCTTAGGGGGACAAGCTTGACTGGAGTATTGGGTGGAATAACTGTCAATGATGAATTTGGTGTTGGAGTAAGGTCTCAGCCTTTTTTCCTGTTGTTGTTAATCTATGGACCAAATAACTATTTCTGGGGTCGATTTCTTTGGGGAGAAAAAGGTTGCAAGAAGTTCTCTTTCGTGTAAATCGGGGAGGCGGGTGCGCAATTCCTAACTTTTATTTTCACACAATAGTGGGCTTTTTTTGCGTATTCTTTTTTCTTTTTTGATTTGTTTTTTTATTTTTTTTTTTTTTTTTTTTTCTTTTCTTTTTGTATTTTTTATTTTCAACAGCATTTTATTCCTAGGGTTAATCTCAGCTAACTCACGCGTATCCTCTGATCATGTATGAAGAGGGTGTATGATTGTAGCTGACAAGTACTTCATGAGACCATTATACAGGGCAGACTGAGCTTGTTTGCACGAGCGAGACATTACAGGTAAGGCTCACAACTTCTGTCATTCACATTAGCGACTAGAACTTTCAAGTTTCTAATCACGTTATCCTTTTCTTACACAACATGTGAACTGTTTGAACAGACTGATCCTGTTTGTATAATCTATCTTCAATCTTATCTTTTAATTTCTTTATGTCCAAAAACTCTTCAAGGAATTTGTCTTCTTTTTGTTTAAAATCCTTTTTCAAAAATGTTACTTCGTCTGTCTTTGACTTATAATGGTCAACGGTAGAACTAAGTAGTATTTGTGCTGAATGAAGTTCTGATTTTAAAGAAGATTCCTTTCTCTTTCGGTCCGAGATGATTATTCTCATTTGTTCATCAATTTTTCGTTCTCTAAAAGTTAATTCAAACTTTGCCCGTTTTTCATATTCCCCGACCAGTTCCTTATATCTCGCAAGTTCAGAGGTCACTGAGTCATTCACTACCATGTCTGGCTTATTTGCTAATCTACTTTGTACACCCTGTTCATGCATTTCATCAAGAATAGACATTAGTGCATCATTTCGTACAGAAGATACATTACATTGTACAACATGTTCTTCGTTGTCTTCCACATACTGATCATACGGAATAATATTACTATCACTCGTATAGTCAGCATCAGAGTCAACAACGTAGTTGTGTTGTACATCGTTTTGCATCTCGTGTACTTCATGATACTCATCCATATGATCTACAAAGGTATCATGATCTTGTACCTCAAATGGATTATTCGAGTCATATGATGGCCCGGCTTCATCGTAGATTGGATCTTCAGATGTGAGATTTGCCATGAACATGGTCTGTGAAGTGGGACCCTCATCAACATCAGAGTCGAATGCATCACATTCATCAGCTTCAAAGACATGGTCCACATTGAGTGCCAAATCATTCTCGGGTGAATCATCCACATCATCATCAACGTTGGTAACCTGTTCCCCTGCAAGAAACAATGACTGTTCTTCATCCAGTACTGCTCCACTCTCCTGGGCTTGCATTAGTAGCATCTTGTCCTTGAAGTAGTCTGAATCTTGAAGTCGCTTTGGCCTTGGACATTCACGTGCAATGTGCCCTAGTCCGTTACAGTTGTAGCACTTGATGGGTTTCGCTTGACCAGGATTAATCATGCCTCCTCTGTTCTGACCTCCTACATTTCCCGCTACACCATTTCCTCTTGCATTGTTTCTCTGAAATGGTCTTCCTTGATTAGTAGCATTGTATCTTCCACGGACATCTTGAACTACAACTTTCCCGTCTTGAACCATAGCTTTATTCCTTGCATTAGACGAAGCTCTAAGTTGATTGTTAGTTTGAGGAAGATGTGATTTGTACGATTGAGTGAGGAGGGCAAGTGTGTTGGATAAACTTTCAATCAAGTTTTCTGTTGAAGAACTTCCTGAGTCCATTTGAAAGTTGTCAGCAGGAGATGGTTCTTTTGACTTGGATGGTTGTGTTGGATACTGCTGAACTGAGGCGTCCGACACTAGTGCCAAAGGATCATTATTTGGTTGAATGAACCTTTCCATCATGATTCTGTTCTCATTAGCATGCACCTCATGTTGCTTCAAGTAAGCATATAGCTGATCAAAGTTTGACTCTTTCAAACCTCTGTTAAGTTTGACTTCAGTTATGAATCTACTCCACTCAGGTAACATGTTGTTCACAAACTTTGAGTTAAGCTGCATCCTGGGCATGGTCATCTTGATGTTTCTCATGTCATTGATGAGCTTTGTAAACCTAACGTAGTATCCTTGAATGGTTTCTCCTTTGTTTTGACAGAAGTGTTCAAATTCATCGTATAACTGAGATTCCCTGTCATCCTTTGTTAACTCAGAACCTTCCAGAATCATCTTCACGTTTTCCCAAATGTCTTTGGCGTCAGTATAGTGATTGATGAGTGAGTAGATGTCCTTTGGTATACCCTGAAGTAGGATATTGGTTGCACGAATGTCAGCTTTATACCTTTCCTTTTCTTCAGCTGAAAGGTCGTTAAGGACTCTAGCACGTACTGGACCTTGTTGAACTGCACCCTCAGTTCCTCCAGTAATAACATCTGAGACCGTTCCCATATGAAATGGTCCTTCTTTAATGGACTTCATAATGTTCTCTCCATTATCCTTTCCTAGACAGTACAGACGTATACGTTGTTGCCAAGATTCAAAGTCTGTTCTATCAAGCATTGGTGGGCGTGTATCAGAACCGGCACACTGGATGTCTTCTTGCATACTAGACATCTTGTATTATTATGATATGATATGTTTTGATCGATCAATGATTAGTGAGTGTACGTTAAAAGTGGTGAGGTTAACGTATTCGTATTTTGTTTTAGTGATATTAAATCCCGAGTTTGAAATATTTCAAATTTCTAAGACAGAAGCTCAACTCGCCGCCAAAGGCTACCAAACCGCTGCAAGAAATAAGGCAACTCGCTGGTGGAATTTTAAGACAACTCGCCGAACACAACTCGCTGCCAAGCAACCCGCCGCGAAGAATATTTTAATCAAACCGCCGTTGAGTTTTCAAACCGCCAGAGTTTCCTTAAGATATGACTATTTGCTATTTCAAATATTCAACCCGCTGATTACCTGTTCAACCCGACTGGTAAACAAACCGCTGGGAAGCAAACTCGCTGCTTAGTAACAACTCGCCTCTTGAGCAACTCGCCAACCTAAGCAAAACCCGCCGTTAGCTGTATGTGTCAGAGTGTTAGCTAACCTACTTAATAAAATATTATATTTCAGCAAAATGACCGTCCGTGAAGACATTCTTGCAAACTCTCCCGAAAGAACACCGACTTTTTTCACACTAAAATCACTTATATATCACCCTTTTGAACGATGTTTTGCTTGATTTCTTTTGTCACAAACAGTACCATAAGGTAATAGCCAACTAGAAACACCCAAACTTTATCAATACAAAACCAACAAAAATTCGGGAGTTCTTCAAAACGAGCTTGAACTTTCTATGGCCACACTTTTCGATCTAAACAAGCAAGAAATCGCCACTTACACACGATCTAATCTTCCCATAAGCTCTGATGTGGTATAATCCTATATCATAAACACAGGGTCGATTTTCTTGGATTTGGCTAGGTTTACTAGATGCGAGAAACACTTGAGAGAGAATATCTAGAGAGAGAAAGTGTTTTTCTATGAAAGTAAAATAATGACTAGCTTACCTCTTCTAAAGTTGGAAGAGGCTTATATAGTACTTACAATATACTGGGTATTCGTACCCGACTTAAAACCGAAAAACGTACTATTAACTATTAAACTACGAGCTATAATAAACAGTAAAATACATTGGGTGACCGAGTCTTTTTCTAATACCTAACATAACTAATGCATCTATATTATTATTTTTTTTGAATGGCGAATTTTATTGAGAGATAAAAAACTAGCAAGGAGCTAGAAGATTACAAAGTGACAAGGTGAGGGTTTTTAAGCCACTTAATCCAACTAAAATAAGCTTTACATCTGTAACGACACCAGTAGAAAGATCTAGATTGCTTTTCATCAAAAATAGCCGCCTTTGATGGAGACTCAGAACTGAAGATAGTATATAACAAACTCCTTCAAAAATACGCTTATGTTTGATCGAAAGCCGAAGACTCAAGATCCAAACCAACCATTCTTCATAAGAAGAAACTTCCATATACGAAATATTCCACCAGCTGGTGATCAAATGAAGAATATCTCTAGCAATTTGGCAAGTGAAGAAGATGTGCCTAGTTAATTCCACCGCTTTACCGCATGTAGGGGATAGAATAGAGCCAATATCCATTCCACGACGAGAAATGTTCAATCTAGTTGGAAGATTATCTAACTTGATTTTTCAAGCTAAAACATTTACCTTTAGGCACCGCTTTGATCCAACGAGTGCTAGAAGAGACCTCCGATAACGTGAACTCGTCGATCAATTTTCTAATTGAGGCGACGGTGAAATTTCCTGAACTTTGCAAGGACCAAATCCATCTATCCCTGATGTTTACGAGAGAAGTACCTTCCACCATCGCCTTCAGAGAATCAAACTGATCTTGCTCCACTCCTCCCCTAGGTTCACGACGGAAAGTGAAAGCCAAGCTGTTTTGAGATAACTTAGAAGCAACATCAATGTTTTTGCAAGATTCCAGTGCGTAAGCCCTTGGAAACAAAAATTTAAACGCAACATCCCCATGCCAAGTTTCTTCCCAAAACAAAGTATCTGAACCGTTGCCCACTTTTTTGTTAACGAAACTGAGTAAATTTAAACCCCGTTTCTTTAACAAATCCACCTCTTTAACAATGTCGAGCCAAATAGAAGGATAAGAGACTTTCACCTGTTTACCAATTTTTCCGTGATCTCCATGAATAGATTTGATGACGTTCGCCCATAGTGAAGAGTTTTGAGAAAGGAAACGCCACACCCATTTAAACATGAGAGCTCTATTCAGAGCGTATAAGCTTGAAATTCCAAGGCCGCCTTTTTCTTTAGAAGCTAACACATTTGTCCATTTCACCCAAGTCGGTTTTTTAGCAAGAGGATCAGAACCATTGAAAAAATGTGAACGAATGGATTCCATACGTTGCAGAATCTTCATAGGAACTTTGAATATAGACATATGATAAATAGGCATCGATCCTAGAACCGATTTAAGAAGGGTTAATCTACCTCCTATCGAAAGAGTCTTCATCTTCCATTTAGATAAACGAGAAGCCATTGCTTCGATCGTTTCATTCCAAGACTGGATTCTAGACATATGGCCACCCACTTTCGAACCTAAATAAGTAAATGGAGTTTTAAGAGTGACACAACCAATCTTTCTAGCTGCTTGAGCCACTTTGTCAGCATCCACATAAATCCCCATTAACTTACTTTTAGACATGTTGAGACGAAGACCTGATGCACGGTGAAAGCATTCCAAAACTTGAACAATCGTATCAAGATTTGACTCATTCCATTGACCCATGAAAATAACATCGTCGGCGTAAAACAAATGGGAAAGTTGAAGAGAGGGACTTAACATAATACCTTTGAACATACCAGCATCAACTATTCTTTGGAATGAGATGTGTAATGTTTCCATAACCAAAATGAACAAGAAAGGAGATAAAGGATCACCCTGTTTGAGACCTTTGTGGAATTGAAATTCTTCCGTAGGACTACCATTCACAATAACCGAACCCCTAGATGATCGAAGACAACTTTGAATCCAAGAGCACCATTTCTCACCAAAACCGAACCTTCTCAAAATGTCGTCCAAATAATCCCATCGAACCGAATCAAAAGCCTTTTCGAAATCCACTTTGAAAACCAAAGACTGCTTCTTTTTCGATTGACACCATTGAACAATTTCGTTTAGGATAAATGGACCATCGAGGATTTGCCTATCCGCAATGAAAGCTGATTGAACTTCATTTACGAGATCACCCAGAACGAGAACAAGGCGATTCGCCAAGATCTTGGCAATGATTTTATACATACTACCAATTAAGCTAATAGGTCTAAAGTCTTTGACCATGTTAGCATCGCGAGTTTTCGGAATCAAGGCAATAAACGAAGAGTTGCTGCCTTTAGGAAACTGACCATGATGAAAAAAACTCGTCACAGCATCAACCACGTCACTCTCTAAAATATTCCAGTAACGACGATAGAAACCGAACGTGAAACCATCGGGGCCAGGAGACTTATCGGTACCACAATCCCAAACCGCCCTTTTTATTTCATCTTTTGACACATCACACTCCAGGTCGATAATTTGATCAGGCTGTAGCGTATTTGGAAAGTTTAGATCAAGTTGGAGACGAGAATCTTGTGGGTGATCAAAACGATTTTTAAAGTGAGACAGAAATTCCCGTTTAACCAGGTGAGGGGAGTCAATCCAGTTACCATCGACCAAAATGCCACGAATGGCTAGCTGACTTCTTTTTTTATTGAGAATTCCGTGGTAGTACTTAGAATTCTCATCGCCCTCGATTGCCCATTTAATCTTTGATTTTTGGGCAGCTTCCAATGATTGAAGGTTCTCTAATTCTTGAAGGGATCTGACAACATTAGCTCTTTTGTTTACGATCTCTACATCACCACAGCCTTTGTCTATTATCAAGTCCAAATCAGCAAGATCAGATTTAAGAGTTCTCTTCCTGTTAATTGAGGACATCGTATTTCCTTTGTTCCATAAGCGAATCTTTTCTTTCAAGTGTTTCAGTTTCTTCATCAGTTTAGTCATAGCATTTGGCTCCACCACAACAGCTTCTTTCCAAGAATCTTCAACAAATTTATCAAAACCTTTAATTTCGAACCAATAATGAAAGAACCTAAATGGAACAGGTCCGTAATCGTAATGAGATTCACGCATTAAGATTGGACGATGATCAGATAAGAAGCGTTCCAATGTGATAGCAGAAATATTTGGACATGAATTCATAAGACTTTCGGAGATAAGAAAACGGTCAAGTTTGCTCATCTTGGAAGCAGATTTATGACACCAGGTATAAGAACATCCTCCTAAAGGCACTTCTTCTAAGCCCGCATTAGAAATGAACAAGTTAAACGCATTAGCTCCATGCACATTAAAAACCGAACCAAATCTTTCATCTTTTTTCCGGACTTCATTAAAGTCCCCCATAACAACAACCTCACCTGCCCACTGAGCTATCACATGAGACAAGTAATCCCACAACATCTTCTTTTCACTAAGATCTTGAGGGGCATATATCGAAATGATGAGAAGTTTAGTACCGTTAGGAATCCAATCACCTCTTACCATGACAAAATAGTCTGAGATAGTAGCATTAAGTTTGCTAAAAGATTTAGGATCCCAAACACATAAAATCCCACCCGAGTTACCAACGGAAGCACTGTGAGCATAATCAAAAGCAAGATTTCCCCAACATCTCTTGATACTAAAGAGATCAATGTTCTCCATTTTTGTTTCCTGTAAAGTTAAAAAATTAACCTTGTTAGTCACGCATAACTCCTTAACCCAATCTTTTTTGGCCTTTTGGGCAAGGCCTTGGATGTTAAGAGACATAAAGTTCATCGATTGACATCGTTCACTCCTTGGGATTTGATGATCTCTTCTATGTTTTTAATGCATCCCTCCATGTTATAGCCCATAGTATGTCCCACCTTAACCATTTCCTCCATCACTTGTAATATAGATCCACCTGTACGTGAAATATTAGATTTTTTAAAATGTCCAGAACATGTGGACTCCGCTGCATCTTCGCATCTATTTAAAAAAAGCATCCTTCCAAGAATAGCCCTCAAAGAATGACCCACCTTACCCAATTTTCCTCCATCACATTGTAATATAGTATCCACTTGTACGTGAAAAATTAAGATTTTTTAAAATGGTCCCAAGAACATGTGGCATCACCTGCTAGTTATATTTCGGTATGAACTTATCTTTCAGAACTTTCCTCTTGAATAATGTTTAAAACGCTCGCCTGTAAACTTTTTTGATTGCCCTTCTGAATGACATTATCATTTATAGGTGTAAAACTTGAGAGGTAATTTTTGATACTGATCTTCCAAATTGAATTCTTTGTGTTTGTGTCTCCCTTATTCTTGTGTGAGAAGTTTGTTAATATGATTGAAATGGCTTCCCTGAATTGCTTCTTTGTTTTTTCTACAAAAGCATTTTCCGGCATTTTATTTGGATTGAGGCATCATCAAAAAATATGTCTGGAAAGCTTCGTATCACTCGCAACTTCCAATTCTATCATATTTTTTTTATAAGTCATTAAAATCAAATCAATCATGCGGTTGTCCGAGTCGTCATCGTCATCCTCCAAAAAAATCCAGTTACTCCAGCCAGGAACCTCTTAGCTTCGAACCCAAAACAATATACCATGATAAAAATGATTATTTAAACGAACATAGAATATTAGATGTAAATATTCGTGTTGAAGCAGATTTTTTTGTGTATAGTAAATTCCCGTCTCATGAAATCATCATGAATTAGAGGACCCTTCCCACTTTAGAATCAGTGCGTTTGAAAATGTAATTTATCAGACCACATTTTATTAAAGAACGCCTTCTATATCTACCCATGCAAACCCTCCACCTTTTCTAAACAAAAGAATCATGTTGATCTTTTTGTATCTTTGGCCGAACCAAGTAACCAATACCCACCATTAGATTGAAAAAGTCTTTTTTGGCCTCGCTCCGTTTGAAACTTGATGCATTACCCATATCCCACCCATATAATTGAGAGCAATTTTGATCGAAACCTTCATTAACCAAAGATCACCTTTCAAGTTATATATGGACTCAAAGTTTTGTACCTTACCCATCAAACAAACAATTGAAGTTTTTGTTGGTTCATGCAGTGAAACATCTAAGCATCATTGCTGGAATGTATTTACGAGTCTAGATTATTTTATTGCGAACCTTTAACCCACATGAGACGTATAATTAGATGTCCCATTTTTGTCTCTTTAGTTTTAAGAATGCACGCCAAAAATAAATCAATGCATTTCCTCCCAAATTATTGGCATATTATTGTTTGTGGGAAAACAGAGCGGCCTCTATAAATACCTAGCAAGTGTAGCCGTGAATTATTAATATAGTCCAAGAACCCACACCGTACATAATTATTAACGCAACGCAACCACGTCTAAAGATTTTAATGAAACGAACAATAACCAAAATCTTTTATACCAGCTTTACGATTTTCGATTAGGGAATAAAAGCATCGACTACATATCCATATTGCTTTGCAGTGTATCCAAATATCTTTAGCTAGAGAAATGATCGGTAATTTAGAGATGAATACCGAAAGATAGAGATCCTGTTAACATCGTCCACCTTAGAGCTGAAAAGGTTCCCATCTGAAAATTGAAAAAAAATGTATTTGAAAAAAAACTATTGTTAACTAAAAAAAGGTTATAAAAATATAGTTTTTGAAAATAGGGATCAGATGGCGACAAAAAATAATAATGCAAATCTATAATATTACTCGACTCATTATATGAACATAATTCTTATACAACGAATTATTGGTGTCCAAACAATCCCACATATACATAAGGTAGAACACATTTAGCCAACCATGTCAACTAAATCAACAATGAGACACGTATATGACAACCATGTGATTATAAAAAAAACATAAATATAACACATAAATAGAACAAACATAAAAACCCTATAGGTGGTTTTTTTCATTCAAGAAAATAGTTTGAATGACATTTATTGTAACACCTAGTGAAACTTGGTTACTTATTTAAAGATAGTTTCATTATATAAATTCTACAAAAATTGATTTTTTTTAAGAAAAAAATGGTAGACAAATACAAGAAAAAATGCAACCAAATTAGGTTTTGTAAACGAGCCAGCGTCTAGCCGAGAACTTCCAAGCTCGAGCTCTACTCGAATCCTAAAACTCAAGCACGAAACTCTGGCTCGATCCGGCGATCTTATTATATATCGAGCCTACGATCTCGACTCGTTAATAAAAAACTCGAGCTCAATAAACTCGACACGATCTCCGATTAATTTTCACATTTCAATGCACCGAACTCAGAAAAAATACTCGCAATAATTTAAGCTCAGACTCGACTCGATTTATAAGCTTCGAAAGGCTGATTCGAGCATACACAGATCCGAGTAAATAATGGAAAGCTCGCACTCAACTCTAATATATTTATCATCTATTAGCACGAGCTTTCGCGCTCATACTCGATAAAATCTATACAGATTTCGAGTAGTTAACATCGATCTCGAAGTAACTCGACGAGATTATCACTGCTCTTAAACTACCCCTACAACCAACCTCCTTAACAGGATAATTACTGTAAAAGGAATGTGCCCACAAACAAAAATCAAAACAATAATTTGTAAATGACTCTATTGTACTTTAAGTTTCTAGCGTCTTGCTAGTCTTTTTTTTTATATATTCCATCTTTGCCGTTCAAAAAAAAGAAATTCCAATACTATCCCATGTGATCACTTGCAACCAAATGAAGGGAAAGGAAAGACAATCACTTTACCATACAAAATATTATACAAAAATGCTAATTATTCCTACAAAATCTTTCTACACACAGGATCCTGACAAGTAGCGGAAATGACGGTTTAAATTTAAAAAGATAATAAGTGAAAAAAATATATATTATATGATTGTGTGTGCAAAAGGATAAGTAGGATGATTTTGTATGAGGATTTAGCAATGCTCATTATTATAATTTATAATATAATATTATCATTGTCAAAAGTAGTGGTTTCGAGTGTCTGAAATGACCTCGGATAAATCGAAACATAAATAATCGAAATCAAATAAAATTGGATCAAAAATTTTAGTTGGTGTATGATCTAGTTTGAATTTTTTTTTTTGAACGGCAATTTTATTAGAAGACTTAGCAAGAAGCTAACTAATACATCGGAATTAAAATAGGATTCTTGAGCCAATCATTCCAACTAAATAACACTTTACTCCTAGCTCAACACCAATGAAAAGATTTACAAGTAATATCGTCGAAAATCATTGCTTTTGACGACCGTTTGTCCCCAAAAATCTTGTTATTTCGGAAATTCCACAACGCCCACCACTCCACATAGAACACCCCTTCGAGCATACACTTGTGTTTAGGCGGCAACCTGAAACGTTTATCAATCCCAGTCCTCCAGTTCATTATAAAGATTCTACTGTCCGTTTCAAGGCACAACCCCACATCACATAATTGAACGGTTCATTTGTTTAGACCCAAGCACAAGCAAAAAATAGATGAGTTGGCTGTTTCCACTCGACGAATCACAATTTCACAAATAATCTATCAATAATCAATACCCATCGTCGCGAAATATAAACCTTCGTAGGTTTAAGGAGGTTCGTCATAACCTTCCATGCAAACGTATTCACTCTTTAATAGAACTAAGTTCACCCATCTGGTCTGGTAATCACCTTCGTAACATAGTAGTATCAATATAGCTTCTTACGTTGCCACCATAGATGAAAAATCACCTGAAGAATTCAACCGTCCAAGTCCCACCGGTCCTGGCATAGGAATTAAGAGAAATGTTTAGCACCAGATTAATAATCGTCAACATTGTATTTGTTTCGAGACTCCGCCTCTTGGCGCATTCTACTGAAAGATTGTGACATTCAAAGGTTGCGCCAATTTGCTTCCCAACCAGTAATATCTTTGCTTCTTCGAGCGATAGACGCGAGGAAATTTGTCCTTTGAGCCTTCCTCATGCGCACCATAGTTCCATCACCAGAAGTGCGTCATCACCCCTAAAGCCCATTCGATACCAACTGATTCATCAAATTTAATACCCTTTTCGACAAAACATTTATTTCTCTAATAATTTTCACCACACTGAATTACTTACATCTTTTCGACTTTTACCGCGACTACTCCCATCTTTCCTGAAACACCCTTATGACCCTAGCCCATAGCGAGTTTTCTTAAGAAACGAACCTCCAAACCATGTGAAAAATCAACCTCCTATTTAAGGCGAAAAGGCTCGAAATAACCAGGCACCATTATCCTTAAAGCAAGGCCTTACTCCCATTGCAAACCATGAAACTTTGTATTTCTTAGAACCATCAATAACCATTAAAAAATTTAGATCGAATCGATTCCCAAGAGACCGAAAAGAATACCTGAAGGGAACTTTAACAAAGACAATGAAAAATAGGACATAGACCCTACACCCGATTTGACTAAAGTAAGTTCGTGTACCCACACTAGACAACATTTTCATTTCCAATTCGCAGACCGCCTCCTATACTACACCAATAATAGTCATCACAATACGTTCCAAACTGCTGCAATGTTCCCTCCTACGTATGATCCAAGGTATAAGAATGGAGCTTTAAGAATTTGACAGCCAAGCTTATTAGCCGCCCTAGTAACTTTGTCGTGATCCACATGAGTCCCCATTAATTTACTCTTATTCATATTGATTTTCAACCCGGACACCTTATGAAAGCAATCAAGAACATGAACTAACGTGGCAATATTATTATCACTCCATTCACCAACAAATACCGCATCGTCCGCATAAAACATATGGGATAAGTTCAACGTGCCACCTAATTTAATACCATGGAACATGCCCGCATCAACCACCCGTTGAAAAGATAGGTGGAGCGTTTCCATAATCAAAATGAACAAAAAAGGAGACAACGGATCACCTTGTTTTAGATCTAGTTTGAAACTTAATCGAAGTATTTAATTAATGTTTGATTTGGTTATGGTTTGACAAAAATATAACCAATCAAACTGAAAAAACCAAAAATCTTTTTTCACATAAAAAAATTTAAATTATATATGTACATATTTCTATCTTATCATCCTAACAACAATCATAATATTTTGAAAGGTTAATACACAAATATGTTATTAAAGTTTGCCAAAATGTCCATCTAAGTTACTAAAGTTTTTTTCATTACAAATAGGTTACTCAAGTATACGGATTTATCATTTGGGTTACTGAACCTTTAAAACAGTTACAAAGAGGTTACTCAAGTATACGGATTTATTTTTTGGGTTACTGAACCTTTATAAAAAGGCTTATTATTTGGCTTATTTACCTTTAAAAAAATTCACCTGTTTGAGAAAAGTTGAGTAACATTTTTGTAACCAAAAAAACTTTAGTAACTTAAATGAATATTTGGGCAAACTTTAGTAACATTTTTATGTATTAACTCTATTTTGAAATATCTATTAAACTAATTACTCGTCAAATTAATCAGTGATACATATCCAGGTGCAGGAGCACGACTCTACCAAATTGATTTCTTTAAATTCGCATATACCCTCTTCCCCCTCATTTTTACAAGTAATACCCTTTTTTCGGTTTGTAACTTCTTCTTTTTTGTTTATATTATAAAACTGTGAAACGGATAGTGTTTAACAAAAATAATAAAGTTTAACAAGTCAAAAGTATTAAATTAACAAAAAGTTCGAAACATAAACTGATAAAACATTGTATTATAATGTAAACAAGAGGTTAATAAGGGTAAAAAGTATGAAACATTAGTGTTATTTTTTGAAATTTGTAAGATATGATGTACCGATAACTATCACCCCAAAAAGTATGTTTCTGAGAACAATAATTGGTTCAACTCCACTCATAATGTCTTTATTCAATTATTAAAGATATAAAAAAATTGTTATAAATAAAATAGGCACGTTTTTAATGCCTGAAGATATGAAGACATGATTACGGCCATTCTAGAATGTCTTCATTTTAATTATTGAAGATTGAAGATATAAAAGAATTGTGTTATTAATAAAACTAGATTTGTAACCCGCAGAGCGCGGAGCGCGGGGTTTTACGTTAATTTATGCCTTTTGAAGAAAATACAACCGATGGTCGTACTGAAGGAGATGTAAGAGTAACAGCAGTTGTGGATAATTACTTCAAAATTTATGATTGTTGCAGAGTGTTATATATTTATGTAGAACTGCGTGATGCAAAAATACAAAAGGAGCTCAGATGTATTAAGATTAGAATGAAAGAAAATTAGAGCAGACCAAGGAGAAGCTATACTAATTATACATCAGGCTATATATTATACATAAGATATGTTATAAAGTCTAACTGGCACCTAATGTGGCACTGCTCGGAGCACCAAAGTTGTTGCTTCTAAAGTTGTAGTGGTTGATCCAAAAGGGGAGTAAGAAACATCAAATTAAAAACCTGTGTTGCTAGGCGCTGAAGTTGATGTTGAGCGAACGGCAGGTGTGCTTGAGTCATCAAAAGCATGGTTGACTGAGGGTCAAAATACTGGTGTGCTAGTAGCACTAACAGAGGGTTTACTTGAAGCTTCATGTAGTGGCGAGCCAAAAGCATCTCAAAGTAGGTTGGAGATTCATGAGATAAGCCTCATGAAGGACTTTTGCCTCGACACAATTAGTCCTAGTATACTATTTGCTGGATTCCATTTTGTGTGAGTTCATATTCCTGCCGACAGAGAATAAAGATATAGCCTATAAGTAATCCCAAACACCCGCTAAAAGCAGTTTCAATAAGCAATCCAAAGACAAACAAAAGCTTAAGTTCCCTAAATCAAATAAAAACATAGGTAAAAACATCAAATACAAAGATCCTAAATACCAAAATATGACCTCTCTAAAATAAAGTGAGAGTTAGTGCTCCTATAATCTCGGATCATACATTCATCTGAAATAGCATAGCACAAACACCCCCTATGTAACTTTTAAAATATGATAGACGTAGCCCACCCTAGTCAGAAATTAAACAAAGTTCAGACACAAAGCTAGAATCTTTTTTTGTTGCCTGAAGCATATATATATTAGCAAGCAGATATGAAGTTTAAACAACTACACAAAACGTTAACGCGAACCAATGTCAGTGTTTGGCTTTTAATTTCTTAATGGCTAGTGCGTCTAACAGGTATTCCATTATTTAAGAAACAAAAATGAGTTGTAAG
>BQNB010094459.1:0-26114 GCA_026074375.1 Tanacetum coccineum
ATCAAGTGGTTTTGGATCCAAAGGTACATACATGTGTTTTATCAACCTACATATATATAATTCTTCATATTTAATTCAGTGTTTGATACACGCGGCTTTTGTTTCCTACAGGCAACACCACCAAGTACCATACAAATTATTGGTGAGAACAAAACTGCACCTAAATTAAAATCTAAGCGCAAAAATGTTTACGTCTCTCATGATACCATGCAAAAGAAAGCTAGGAAGAAGAGTTAAAAGTTTTTAGATTATTGATCATGAAAACTATGTTAGTTGGGAATTTTATTATGTACGACATTACAATTTTATATTTGATTCAGTTATATACATTCCAATTTTATTGTATTTGAATTTGTTTGATATATATATATATATATATATATATACACACACATATATATATACATATATATATAATGTGACTAAAATATGCATATGATCACACTTATTAACACTTTTGGTCACTGTTTGCTTAATTCGTTGTGTGACTAAATATTACAAAAGGTCACACAAACATAAAATTCATGTGGCCATTGGATGATCAATAGTCACACAAAATACACATTTATTTACTTTAAACAACATATGGTCACGCTTATTAACACTTTTGGCCACTTTATGCTTAATTTTATGTGACTAAATACTCAAAAAAACATGTTTAATGTGACTAAATATTACAAAAGGTGTTAGGATTAATGTTTTCTTAACTTAGTACCGACAGTACAAATAGTTAGTACTGACAGTTATACTTTGTACCGACAGTACAAAGTAGTAAGTACTGTTAGTTAGTTAGTACCGTTAGTAGAAAGTTAGTTAGTACCGTTGAGAAGATATTTAAAAGATATGTAAGCCTTTTAGGGTTATCCTTGATATATAAAAGGAACCCCAGGCATAGTTAGTACACAGTTCTACACTAGATCATAAAGAATACATCATATCATAGTTAGCAATCTGTAATCCTCAAGAACACATTAATAAAGTTGTTATTCAGTTGTTCATTGTTCTTCTTAGTACCTGTGTTAAGATTCCGCATTAACACATAGTATTCATAGTCATTGTTTCTACATAGTCATTTGTATTTATACATCCTGGCTATCATCCTTTATAGGCTGCAAAGATCCATTCAGTTTATCAGGAACCTTCAAGTGGTATCAGAGCCTTGAGAAACTCTGAATAAGAAGAACAGATAAAATCAGTTATTCAAGACATTATATATTTATAGATTAGGGATGAATCCCATTAGGTCTTGATTAAGTTCTGAAATTTGTTAATATCTTATGAAGCATATTATTAACAAGCTTGAGATGAGAACTATAAAATGTATTTTGTTGTCCTAATAAAGAATAATTTATTATTGCTTAAATACCTAGTATTTAGAGAAGTATCTCTTTTTACAAAAGTAAGTAGGAGCATCTATAGATCTTGAATATATTCAAGAACAAAATACATAACCTTCTGAATTCACTTGCTGATGCCATACTAAGGTTAAGCATGAAAATGTTAAACCAAAGTATAATGTAACTCTCATTCATAAATCCGTAAGGATGCCTCATCAATGGAGTGATATTTATATATCAATGCTGATGGATATTAGTTAATGGGTCATAATAAACCTGTTAACTAATAAGATGAATTATCACATCTTAGATCTGATAAATATCTTAGAAATATGAATGAAAAGATGCAGTCCTTAAAAGACAAATCAATGTTGTGAGCTTGATTGATATTTCACCAAACAGTAAAATGTGAGGTTAAAATGAGTTTCTTTTGAAGAAAGACTCATAAGGACAAAATTGTATACACATTAATGTCTGACGAATGACAAGAGTTTTTAATCTTACTTAAGCAATTGATTGTGATTAAATCTTTCTTTTCTACACGCATTAATTATATAAAGATAACTAATTGTCATATAGGTTTCCTTGAATCTGACATATGGCGAATTAAGGATCATAACTCTTTCCTTAATGATTACCTTGCGAGGACGATATGTAATCAAAAGGGTTGTGAGTCTATATTTGTAATATTACAATTAAGTTTAATAACTCTTTTCTTTATGATTACCTTTTGCGAGGACGGTGTGTAATCAAAATGTGACAAGCTTAAAATAATCTTTATAAAGTATACAAGAAAATAGAATCCAAGTGTGGATTGGATCATGCATCTAGGAGCTGAGATCTTAAGTTTAATCACAATATGATTTTTGATTAAATTAAGATAACTCCTGAGTACACCTGATATCAAGTAGGAGCACTGTGTTTTTTTCTTAAAATTCATATGTGGTGTAACATATTGAAGGTATCATTTCATCTAAGATGGATGTTAATCCTTGAGGTTGGAATGAAACTTCACTTATGAATTTTAGGAAATTAAACAAACACCTTGGAATGAATGTTTAATGAAATAAACATATGCGGAAATTAAGTCTAACACAATGCAATACATCATTGAAGCAAGTCTTACATGATATATTTCACTTGAGATAATTTAATACATGGATGGAAACCTTGTGTTTTTTAAACGAAGGATTCATCATGTATATCTTATATTGTGTATGAGATTGGTTGTTACTTTTTCACAAGAGCAAGATGAGCTAACAACAATAGTATCTAATTGAGAGTGTTTAGATGACTGATAACAACAGTATCTAATTAAGAGTGATTTAGATGATTGTTAAAACAAATGCTTATGAATTATATAAGGCATAGTGTTGTTTGTGTACACATGATGCTAAAGAATAATCAATTCTAATTAAAGTAGGATTTCATCATTTATGATAAATCTGCTATCTAGATATGCTCAACTAAGAGCATTATTGCAATACACATTAAAGAATGAGAATACTTTACATTTTAAGAAACTGTAAAAATGACTGTCTAAGATAAGTATGTTGTTGACTTTAAATACCTCATAAAGGTACTGTCACATTTCCATACTATGATTCTTGCAATAGTATGCAAATATATATACGACACTCATCAAATTCTTCACAAATTTGTGAATTTAAAATAAGTATTCGAGAAGTTTACTCAGATAACTATTTGGTTGTCTTGTAAAGAAAGAGTTGAGAATGTTGGAAACATTGGAATTCAACTTGCTAATTAGTTTCATGCATATCTGTTTTAGTATTTGGATAATTAGGATTATAAGACAATTTTTATTTTCTGATGAATAAAGATACTTGGTATTTGTTATTCATTCATATAATAATTGTTATCCTATATTTGCATGTTTAATCCATGAATGATTTATCATTCTAAATATGTCCATTGTCGGTTAACAGTATGCGAATATTGTTACAAAATACAAATGTGGGTGTTGGTTATATTCTTTGAATATATGGATGGTTCTCGCCAAACTCATATGTTATTCATAAGGAATGCATATTGGACACCCCAACCTTCGAATATTTACTTTTGGATCTGCAGTCATGAGTAAAATATCAAAAATGGTTAGTTAAGTCGTCCTTAGACTTGAGAATACAAACAAGTTCTGGTATGTGTGGATATTACTTTTTAATTCTAAGTTAAACGCTAACATGAAAATGGTAGTTATAAAGACTATTATTGGAAGTGAGGTGAAGCAGCATTCACAACACTTGTATTCAACAAAGAATTTGTTCCTCCACTTGATGTAGTATGATACCATTGGCGCCTCTCCAGAATTAATCAGATAATTGTTTGGCCGAACCCAAAAGGTAATGCAAGATGATTCTTGATTACATTTGGTATATCTGAATTAAGTTCTATAACGAGAATATAAATGGTTAAACTATATGGAATAAGTTAGGATCCATATCCATGGTTTAATGGTATTTGAACAAAGGGATGATTATAGCAAGAGATACATAACCATGCTACTGAGAATGTTTTTGAAACTTGATCTCAGACATTTCTAGTTTTAACAATAAATGTGAGTGTTGCTAGACGTTTTTGTCGTTAGTATATGGGCTATCTGCTACTCCAACTCCCAAGTGGGAGCTGTTGGATTATGGTAGTTGGACTAGCACTAATACGACTAGAAATGTGTGAGCCTATTGGGGCACACATGTTAAGACACGAAGAGTATGTTTATTATGTATTTGATATATATAACTCATTTATATTTATTATATATATAATATGTTTCACGAAATATATTTAAACGGTCGTTAGTTTCCATTGGACGCTTAACTAACCTTATATATTCGTTAAATAAAAAAAGAAGGGCTTAAAATGTCAAAATGGAAACCCTTGTCCTCCTCCCAAATGTGGCAGATTTTGGAGGATTCTAGAAAGGTATTTGTGCACAAATTATAGTGATAATGATAAGTGTTTAGGATAAGATGGAAGAGTTGTGATAAGCTTAAGACTTGAAGTTTATCTTCATGGTTTTAGAGTTTATCTACAACTAAGATTGAGGTTCTATATAAACACCTCATTCCTTCTCCCTTATCTGAACTCGTCCCACACAAATAACATACGACATTAAAAAAATATCATCACCAAAAGGCAAAGTTGTTTTTCCTTTTCTTGGTCAAATCCTTCGGCAGATTAAAACACCAATATAGATGCTTATGTATTATTCATTTTTCAAGGCAGTATGCAAAGAATATAATCTGTGTTTGATTAATATTCTTTTCCTTCCCTAAACCATTCATATGTATACTTCTTTTTAGAAGTATTTGATTGGTTTTCAAGCAAGACAAGAACACATGTTGTTCGGTTGTTTAATCGTAAAGCAACGACTAGCATCGTGACGTATTTGGTTGACGTGTTATGTGAGCAACCATAGAGGTGGTAATTTAACCACTTTGTTTCATTAGCATTTGATTCTTCAAGAGGTATGATTTCTTTATGTTTATTGTGTGTTAATCATATGTGCCAAACTAGATCCATATTCATTGCGTACTCGTAGTGTTAATGGTTAACAATTAGTCAATCCACCAAATTGTCTAATTCTTGCCCTAGTTTGCTCACTAATGCCTACGATAAAACTTTGACATGTGGAATAAAATATGCTGACATGGATTAAAAACTGATGACGTGGCATTAATTGTGGGTGAGGTGGCATTATTTGGTGATTATGTGGCATTTAAGTTGCATGAGGTGGCATTGTTTTATCATGTTATATATAATGTATAAGATAACTCAAACATTTAGTCCCCAGTATCTCATAGGTCCAAAGTTGTTAGTGTTAAACATCCCTTGCATTTGATGCAATTGATTAGGATGTGGAAACGGAAGACACATTTCCCATGGCATGTAACTTTGACTCTTCTAGGTGGTGGAGTTTTTGATCTAAAATTAGGTTTTAAAAAACCAACTCCGGGTTTTAACGATGGCTTATAAAATTGTTTAACTTCATTATCACTAGCAACGGGAACTTTGACGTTGTTTACTATTATGTGTTTTGGTCTAGGACCAAAAATGGATTTTTGAAAAGAAACATATTTTTCAGAGAAACTGGTGAACAGACCGGCGGTCCCATAATTACTTTGGGGGTCGTCTGGTCTTCAAGGGGGCCGCCCATGGTATTTGGGGGACCGCCACCAGAGGACGCTTCTTTTTTAGCTTTCACATATTTTATTTCCTTAGACTTGCTAGTTGATGTTTCACATGAGTTAAACCCTAAACCTAATTTATCACCGGATAGTTTTTGATTACTTAACATTTCATTTAATCAATGTGTGCTCTTTTCAAACTTGGTTAGTTTAAGAGATTCCTCTTTAAGTTTTTCATTCTCAATTTTAAGCATATGACACTTTACACATCTGAGATTAACTCCCTTGTTTTTTTCGAGTGTGGACAATTTATCTTTTAATTCTCTAGGTTCGTTTTCTAAGCTACTTCTAGTGGCTTTTAATCTTTTGTTCTTTGTGATCATTTTTAGACTCATTTTGCATAGTTTGTCATATTCATTATCTAGAGCTAAATCGTTTATTGGTGGATTTTCATCACTAAAGTAAGAGGATTCGGAACATACCTCATTTGATGCTTGAGCCATGAGACATGTTTCGTCTTTGACTTTTTCATCATCTTCTTCACCACTATCGGTCCAAGAACCTTTGACGAACGCTCTTTGGTTCTTGTCTTTCGGTGGTTTTGGACATTCTCCAATAAGATGAGTTGTATCGCCGCATCTAAAACATTTTCTATTACCTTTACCGTTCTTGTCATCTCGGCTTCTTTGGAACGTCTTTTTGTCGTTCCGAGGTTGTCTCACGAATCTACCTCTTCTTTTGAAGAACTTCTTGAAGTCTCTTACCGCCATGGAGTACTCTTCATATTCACTTTCGGAAGTCGAACACTCCTCATCACTGGATTCCTTCTTAGCCTTTAAAGCGAGAGATTTTCTTTCTCCTTTGGTTTTGACTATTTCAGAATCTTTCTTGATGATCATCTCATGGACTTTGAGGTTTCCAATGAGCTCATCAAGAGATAGTGATGTTAAGTCTTTCGACTCTTCAATCGATGTGACTTTTGCTCTCTATTTAGGATGTAGAGCCCTAAGAAACTTCCCAACATAATTCTTGCTAGAATAACCTTCATCAAGAGCTTTTAGACTAGTAATAATATTATTAAATCTAGCAAAAGCACTATCTATAGATTCGTCTTCATAAATGATGAATTGTTCATATTGTTGTACCAAAAGGTCGATCTTGTTATCTTTGACTACCTTGATGGGTGGTTAACAAATTTTTCCAAATTTATTTTGCCGTATTACACATGAAAATTCTTTCATATTCTTTTCTAGGCAAAGCGTTATAAATAACCATTTTAGCTTTATTGTTTTTCACAAGCTTCTTTTTAAGATCATCACTTTGTTTTTGAAAAGGGATAACCTCATCTAATTTGGTTTTCGGATTTTGTACAATAGGTTGAAAATCACCATTAGTAATAACATGCCAAAGATCAAGATCTTTTGATTTAACATATGTTTCGAATCTATTTTTCCAATAAATAAGACTCTCACTTTCAAAGAGTGGTGATCTTTGCATGGATTGCCTTTTAGATATTTTTTGGAATCCATAGATCGATCCAAGCTTTAAAATACAGTATATTTTAAAAATCTTGAGTGACATTGGCTTCTGATACCAATTGTAGAAACTAGAAAGGGGGTTGAATAGTTTACCGGTTCGTTTTACGTTTTAAAAGTTTGCTTTCAAAATACTTAGATTCGAGTATATGTTCAACCAACCAACAATATAAACCAATAATGTATGTATCTACTAGCTACAGCTAATCAAACAATAAATAATAATCACAACAATATAAAGAGATGAGAGAAGGAACAATCAAACCAAGACACCAAGATTTATAGTGGTTCGGCTACGAAGCTCCTCTTCGCCCTACTCCACTCTCCGAGTATCCTACTCGAGATTTCACTATGTCAACAAGCTCCCTTCAGGCGGAGAAAATCGTTTACACGTCGCTTACGTTATTTTTTGACACTAAGCTAAATGTCGAGTCCTAATCTTAGCTAGAACCAATCTACCACTTCACAAGCACTATACAATCACAAGATCTACACTATCGGATTTACACACAATCTGAATCACACAATTACACAAGATAATTACAATAGAGATTTGATACTTAGAAGAAGAGAGGAGAGATCACTAAATAACAATTCGCTTCTTGGCGAATACGAATGTTCTTCTCTTGCACTTGATAGAGAGGAGAGGAGAGATGAGAAGAAGAAATTAGATCACTTGAAACAAGATCAAAAAATGTTAGTGATCAAGAGATTTAGTGAGAGAAAGAAGGTTTATAGAGAGAGAAAGAAGACTGGAAAAATTCGTGCAAAGATGTATGTTTTTCTGCCAGAAATAGTGCGATATTTATAGGCAGGATTTCCAATGGCTAGCTGGTGGCGGTCCCGGCGGTCCCGGCGGTCCCAAATAAATCTGGAGGGCGCCAGGCCTATAAGGGGGCCGCCACTAGAATACGCTCCTGTTTTTGTCTTTTTGTGATGAAAGTTGTATCTGGTATAGAAGCTTCCATTTTGGAGAGAAAACCATATTCAAATTTTATTATTTAAATAAAATATTTTCTTTTATTAAAAAGTATATTTGTATATTTATTTTGTAGAAATACTTTTATGAAAATGTAATGGTTAAAAAAAATATTTTCTTGATCACTAATCATGCTTAATGATTTGTTTGTACATACCTTAAGTGATTAATCTTAGAAATGAAATTTTACGATTAATAATTTGTAAACGTTAATTTTTATCATAAACGTTTTACATTTTGTTATTATCAAACCGTTGAGAGGTCGAAAAATATAAATAACGTTTTTAGACATTATTTGTATTAACACTTTATCATAAACTTAGACTTAAGAAAAACTTTAAACTTATCAATCTCAGAAACATTGTTACCAGTTATGATAATATCATTCACATAAACAAGCAAAGCAAGAAAAATATCCTTATTAGACTTAGTATATAAAGAATAATCAGATTTGCTCTGACTAAACCCATTTTCAATTAAGGCAGAAGTCAATTTAGCATTTCACTGTCTAGGAGCTTGTTTTAACCCATATAAAGATTTTTTAAGCCTACATACTTTATTTCCTGAAGGGAAATATCCTTCAAGTGGTTTCATGTACACAGTTTCATTCAAATCACCATATAAGAAGAAATTATTCACATCAAGTTGAAACACTGGCAAAAAAATTAGACACAGTAAATGTTCATTTAACAAGCACCTAACAGTAACCATCTTAACCACAGGAGAAAATGTCTCCTCATAATTAATTCCTTCTTTCTGACCAAACCTTTGAGCAACAAGTATGGCCTTATATCTATTAATTTCACCACTGGACTTAAACTTAATTTTAAAAATCCATTTACTTCCTATTGCCTTTCTGTCCTTAGGTAAGTCAATAATCTCCTAAGTATCATTTCTAAGTACAACATCCATTTTATTATTCATAGCATCAGTCCAATGAGAAAACTTAGAAGCTTCATAAAAAGATTTTGGTTCATTATTTTTATTAAGCTGAGTAACAAAACAATAATTTTCATAATTAAGTTTTGAATATCCAACATACTTTCCAAGCCCATATTTAACTTTTGATTCAATAACAAAATCATTATATTTTTTAGGAAAACACTTTGCCTTGAAGATCTTCTTACATTTTGAGCACCCTGAGTAGAAGTTCTTGGATTTTGATCCAAATTACACTAAGAAAATATGTTGTCTTCAAGTGTGGTTACTTGCTCATCCTGTGCAGAAAAGGTGTCTTCATTGCTATTAGCATCATTCCCAGAATTAATTGGGAAATCAGCAGTGTTCACATCTTCACCAGGCACAGAAGAGTGGCTACTATCACTCTGTGACTTTTTGTCACTATTTAAATTAGGATCTACTCTCTCATCATCATAAGGCATCTCAAGGTATTCAATATTAAAAAAGTTTACATGATTTGTGTCTTGAACAACATTTAAAGTATCATTTTTTTCAGTAACAAAATCCTTAAAAGGAAAAATAGTTTCAAAAAACTTAACATCTCTTGAAAAAATGAACTGATGCCTATCAAGACTATATAACCCCTTTTTTTTAAATTAGAATACCCCATCATAACACATTTCTTAGACCTACTACCCAACTTGTCATTATTATTGACAATGATAGCAAAACATAAAATCCAAACACTCTTAAGTTAGAGAGAGTAAGAGGTTTTTTATAAATTATCTCATAAGGAGATTTCCCATTTAGAACAGAAGAATGGAGTCTGTTAATAAGATAAGTAGCAGTTAGAATACACTTAGTCCACAACTTTAAAGGTATTCCCCCTTAAAGGGATCTAGCAACATTCAACAAATGCATATTTCTTCTCAGCGATCCTATTTTGTTGTAGAGTATAAGCACAAAATGTTTGGTGTATTATCCATTTATCAACACAAAACTTATTAACAATATGATTAATGAATTAAGTTCCATTATCACTTCTAAACACTTTAATTTTTCTTTTAAACTGATTTTCAATCAAGTTATAGAAAATGGTTATGAAATGTGAAACCTCATCTTTAGATTTAATCAAGTATACCCAAACAACTCTTGTGTAATTGTAACACCCCCAAATTGGGTCGCAGCGGAATAAGGGTCCGGGGCGTGTTACTTCAATGATCAATAACACAAGATATATATAGAACGACCAAAACGTCATTTAAAACCGATACATTGGATTTGACAAAGTATTTGTTACATAAGCCCAAAGCTTCACTTGTTCACTTGTTCAAAATACAAAGATTTCTAGCCCATAGCAGATATACAAAATGTAATGCGATAAAATATTTAATGCATGATATCCAAATCAAAACCACCAATGTATCCCTTGCACCTCGTGCTTATTGACCTCCTGAAAAACATTGCTTTAAAACGTCAACAATAATGTTGGTGAATTCATAGGTTTGATAAATCGTATATTGTAGGACCACAAGATTTCCCAAGTGTATGATAATGCAACAGATGCAGACATCATATAAATGTAATTACGTTGCCCTAAGCTCATGACACTGAAGCTCGACATAAATAAATAGCAATATAAAATTGCCCACATTGCCCGTATTGATGTTCTAACCCGCAACATCCCTAATCCGACATGGTATACGTTCGTTTGTCTAGTGATAGCTAATCACCCGAACGGGGATGTCAATCCCAATAGATCTATTCATAACATTCGCGCTCACAATCCAGTAATTGACAGTTCATGATAATGGGCTCAACTTGGGTTATCGCTACTTAGGCAACACGTAATCATAGTATAAATATTATCCACTTGTGTCCAGTTATAAAACAAATGCATGTTTTCCACCCCAAAACTTATAAAACAAAACCATGTAAAACGTGGGGCTATGAACTCACCTCAGCAGTGAAGTGAATGAGTAATAATCGAGTAAGTGAAATAACGAGTCACGAACGAATCCGAAGGCAACCTAATCAAACATAGGTCGTATAAGTACTATGTACTTCGATAACTAATAGCGTATACAATCCTATATAGCTCATCACCATCTATTTGTAATTTAAAAATCGTTGTTATAAAGTGAAAACGTTTATAATTATCGTTTTGGTAAAACTAGCATAACTTTCCCGTTTTAAACCCGTTTCTCGCGTTTCTTACGTCCACGTCTTCGTATTAAGATGATATATAAAAATATTACATTTTTATATTTTATAACCTTCTGATGAACAGTACTTTTACTGTTTATGACGTTTTATAAATTTACTTTTATAAATTTAATTGTCGTAAAACCCGTAAATGCAACAACTTATTCGTTTTAATCCCGATTTTAGCGATTCCTTCGAGCACGTCTTCGTTATTAAAATTATCACATTTTTATAAAGTGGGGTCTGCTGATGAACAGTAATTTTTACTGTTCATAGTTTATAAAATTACTTTTATAAACTTTAATTATCGTAAACGTCGTATTTTATTCGTTTTAGCTCCGTTTTTAGTAATTCTTTCGAGCACGTTCTCGTAATTGAAAGTTCTATTTATTTATGAGGTTTACAAAAATAAATGTTTCTGTCATGAACAGTAACTTTTTATAAAAATAGTTTTATAAAAGTATTTTTATACATTTTAAGTATATAAACTCGCGTAATTCATAACTTCTTCGTTTTTAATCGAAAAATTACGTTTCTTATTGTTTTGGAATCCTAAAAATATGTACAATCTGTGAAAAATACTAAACTTTCTGTTTTAGAAGTATTTTATAACTTGCTTTTATAAAGTTTATTTTATAAACCGGTATTAACGTAAATCGTGTTTTTATCGTATCTTTTTTGTTATTAATCCGTTTTTCGAGTTTCTTACCTTTTTGGAATCGTCATGAGTCACTTGAGTCCCATGATAACAAGATTACAGTCATTTACAACACATGAATCATAAACTTTTCATAAGTTAAACTTTTACTGTTTGTACATATACATTTTATACTTAAACCAACATGATGCCATACTTATATTTCCTTCATTCCATGATATTTACAACCACATAATACATGAATAAGTGTACAAAATCATAATCACAAGTAAAAATGTGTTTTAATGATTTAAAAAGCATCTAATGTGATTTGTACATGAGAACTATATACTCATTAAAATCATAAATTGTTAAATTCATAAAGGGTTTTAGATGACCTTAATGTGATGTAGGATGATGAAAAATATGATCTAAACACTTGTTTAGATGAAAAACCCAAGCTTCCACAACTATAAAACCCTAATCCAAAACAAAACCCTAATCTTGCAATAACTTGCTTAAACTTTGCAAATGCTTAACCAACCCTTCAAAACATTTTAGGTTATCATAGGAATGATGTAGTAATACTTGTATGGTCTTGGAAAATCAAGTTATGGATTATTTAAAAGGGGTTTTTGTTGTCGTGGCCTTCAAAGAGAGAAAAAGAGGGTATGAGTTGGTTTTTGTTAAGTGTAATGACTTGTGTGTTTACTTCTACTAGAATAGATCCTATATGTATGATATGAGCTAGTCAAAGAGTGAACAGGAAGTCTTTTTGGTCTTGGTCCAATTCACTATTAGAGTAAGTAAGGAAAAAGAAGTCTTGGTTCCCTAATAGTTGAGAACATCTCATGAAACTAAGGAAGTGCGTTATATCCGGTTTTGTATGTATATGTATGATATATTTTTGTAATTTTTGAGTATTGGGTATAATCGTGGGTATTTGTTGAAGCGTAGAAAAGTTTTGGTGGTTTCGGGAATGCCTAAACGTATTTTATCGCGAAACGTAAACACTTTACGCAACCAATAAAAATAAAATGAACAAAGTTAATAATTATCCTCAAAATAATTACTTAACACTTGCTTGATGTAAACATTTAATTGTTTGATGCCTGTTTACATTGAACGATAATTTTTAGCTTACGCGATTTAACTTAACGATTACGATTTAAAATCAAACACATACAATACTAAAAATACATAGTGAATTTATTAACGTCGTAAATGACCCTAAAACACAAGATGTTATAGTAATCACCCACAACAGTCAAAAAATATGTGAACCCTTCAGAACTAGTAACCTTATAAGTCCCTCATAAGTCTAAATGCACAAGATCACCTAGAAACTTTGAAGTATTTTCACTTAAAGGAAAAGGTTCTCTAGACCGCTTAGCCATTTGACAAATTTCACAACAAAAAGTTTAATCCTTATTATCAAATTGTAAAGAATCTTTTAACACATTTAGAATAGGCTCTGCAGGGTGATCAAGCTTGCAGTGCCAATCATGCTGAGACAGATAACATTGGTATCTAGAAACACTTAGGTTACTTTTAATATCTTGATTATTATAGTAGTATAACTCTTAACATTGATTACCAATCCCCAGAACATTTCTCAGATTCAAATCCTGGTTCAAAAAATAACATCTACTCTTATCAAAAGCAACAATAATCTTATTTTCTTTAACCAACTTATGAACATAAATAAAAGTAACACAGTATTCAGGTATAACCAACACATCATACAAAATTAAGCCATTAGATAGCTTGAGATTTCCAATCTTAGAAATAAAGGCCTCAGTCCCATTAGGGTGACCAACCTTTATTTTAAGATGAGAGATATCAAGCACATTATCTAACTCCTTATCAGTGTAAGTCATATGTTGATTTTCCCTTGAATCAACAAATTTTTCATTACAAACCAATTTTGATTTAAAATTTGTATTAGAACATAAAAACTTGTTAAAGTTTTTATGAAAAATAGTAATGTTGTTAAACAAAGTACATGTCATGTTAACCTGAACATTCTTTCCAATTTTATTGTCTTTGATGAGAGAGATAAGAGTAGTCATTTATTCATATGTAAACCCAGAAGATGAACTAGTCCCAACAAAATTATTATTAGAAACATTTTTTTCCTTTAGAAACTTGTCCATATTTATTTTTTCCAAAATCAGTAGGGTAACCAATGATCTTAAAACATCTATCAATTGTATGACTATTAAACCCACAATGTTTACAAACTAAACCAGAACCTCCACTTTGTCTATTATTGTTCAAATTATTAGGTCTAGGAGTAGTATTAGAAACACTACCAGAAGTTACTCTGTGAGATTCCTCACTAGAGATGGTAGCATAAGCACTTCTAACATCAGGTAAAACTTCTCTAGAGAGAATATAACTTCTTATTTGCATATAAGAATCATCAAGACCCATCAAGAATTACATTAATTTCATTAACTGATTATGCTTCTTAAAACTTTCAAAAGCATTACAAACACACTTAGGCAACTTAATCATAGCATCAAATTGTTTCCACAAAGCATTCAACTTATGATAATAATCAGCAACATATGAACCATTTTGCTTTAGAGTATGTATTTTATGATGCAAACCAAACATTATGGACCCATCCACTTTATCATAAGTTTCTTTTAACTCTTCCCAAACATGTTTAGCCCTTTTTGAAAAAATTTAACCCAAAAGAGTTCATCAGAAACAGAATTCAAAATCCATCCTAAAACAACTGCATTAACTCTATCCCATTGTCTACCAAAAAACCTCATTTGTATTAGACCTCTTACAAGACCCATCAATAAAACTAGTTTTATTTTTTCTTTCTAAAGCCAAAAGCATAGCACAAGACCATACTTGATAATTTTCAGTACCTTTTAGTTTTATTGAAACAACAGTTAGAGCAGTATAATCATTAGGGTGTAAATGCAAAGGGTCACTTATATCAAGTCTACTTATCAAAGTGATTGGATCCTTAACATAATCATCACCATTATCAGAATTATGAAAAGACATTATTAAGCAACAAATAAAATCAAATAATAGAGATAAAGGAAGAAAGAAGTTCTCAAGCTTTCACACCACTCAATGTGGCAGATCAAGGGCAGATAGACACAACAAACAAAGATAAACAAATAACTCCTCAATACCAACCAAACTTCTCAATACCACCCAAACTTCTCAATAGTGTCTTTACCTATCCTCCAGCAATCTAATTGCAAGAAATAAATAACACTTAGTTAAAAAAAAGAGTAAAGAGGTGTTACAGAGCTTCCAAGAATAAGCAGCAGAAAACAAACCAAACCAAACCGACTACTCTCTTGATTCACTTAGTCAAGAAAGATAGCAGATTCACATCAACAAGCCAATAACCCAGAAATCAAGATCCACAAATCCTAATTTCTCAAAATTAGGGATAATAGTCCAGAACTTCCAAGATCAACCAAATTATCTTATAATTGAGGATTAATTGATCTTAATCACCAACAACCACCAGGAATCAAAAAACCCCATAATATGTTAAAACCCTAATTTTTCAAAACTAGGTATTTTATAAAAAAAACTTATAGATCTGTAAAATTAAATCACAAATCTAACAACACTATCGATTTGATTGAACAAAGAATTGATTAATTTCAAAAAAAACCCTAAATTTATGAAACCCTGATTTTTTAGAAAATGATTTCAGAGCAACCCGACTCTAATACCATGTAGAAAATACTAATCTGATTAAGTTTATTAACCTAAATCTTAATTTGAATATCAAAAACAATAAAATATGATCTCAATCATATATAGCAAATCAAACAACCAAATCCACCACTGCTACACAGGTGTGGATCTGTTATCTATATGATAATAGTTCTATTACAATGATCTGAAACAGAAACTAAGATCAAGAAGATCTTGATATCAAACAAGGGTTATACTTTTGAAAGAGAGAGTCAAATAATATAAGAAAAAGAAAAAGGCAGAGTTAACATATATAGCTGGGTCAAAGGACCTTTTATAGGCCTTGACCATGCATAAGGGGAATCAACAAATGGCAAGAATGGCCATCCATCTTTGCAAGAACCATTAAACACTGTCAAACCTAAAACACTAAAGAAAATAAAAAACATATAAAGGCAACATCAATCCTTCAAGTTTATTACCAGGAATGAGACTATATCTTTCAAGAGGTTAGAATAAGAGAGTAGTGATAAACTTGTATTTTGCTTCATATTTACAGAGGGAACGACCATACTAATATTCACCTTATTGGTTTGTCGAACTCTTGTACCTAATTTATTATCTTTGTCAGAAAATAGAAAATCAAAGTCTTAAACATTCAAAATTTTGATCATGAAAAGGATTTACAACATAATTTATGCCTGAAAGTCCATGATAATTATTAGTATAGTTAAAGTGCCAACCTAATAATAATATATATCTCTGTTCAATATTCAATTTCTCCTGTACTAGGTACGCATAGTTATGAAAATAAATAAAATACTTGTCTTAAATATACATATTTCAGCTTTATGTTAACACGCATTGAAGATCCCATTATCACACATGTTACTTCTTTAAATCTTTAATAATTATCGAATTATGATGCATATAACAATATCAACTATTACATATCTTATTATACAAATTATTGTCCTTCTTAAGGTTGTTGCTTTGGAAATTTTGTAAGGAGAAAGGCATGCAAACTTCATCTTTCATGGGGTATAGGAATATGACCAATTTCTCCCATTCCCATAAAGATATCATCTCAAACGAAGCCAGTACTTAACCCTTTTTCGAATTGGTAACAAGACTATATTATTTTATGAGTAAATCGCAAAAATCGTCCTTGTGTTATGTTTTCCATACCTCTTCAAAAATGCAGACGTCGTCTTTGTGGGAAATTATTGGTGCGGATATCGTCACGGAAATGACGAAAATGCCCTAAAGTGAAATGACTAAGTCTCACTGGAGACAAGGGCGTTACAATCAATTCACTTTAAGGCATGGGCGATTTTTGCATCAAAAGTTTCTCACACGGACGACACTTGCACTTTCAATAAGGTAAGGACCGTGTCCGCAATTTGAACATACTCTATTTAGTACTCGTAAATAAAAGTATTGATGGGACATAGTTTGTTGGCTTTGAAAATGGTAGGCCAAGAAGATCCAAATATACCACTTTCTGATATTTTTATGATAAAACTTGTAAAGGAGAATTATTGGCACAATGCATGGCCAACATCCACTTTTGAAAGCTTGTGTAGAAATTTGAAATGCATAACGAGAATCCGATGGAAATAAATAGATAAAAAAGACTAATTTTACCCCACAACATCTAGCACAAACTTATGGCTTGCAGTGCACTAGAGAAGGGCTATGATTAAAATCTTATTTTGCTATTCAACATTAGTATTTGTTGCATATATATTGTTATAGCATACGTCTAAATAATGAAAATATTAGTGCAAGTAACTTTTAAAGTTATCTAAGAATTGATGATTGTTTCTAGGTGAAAAGAATTCCAACTACTTAAAAATGATTCAGAAAACTATATATGCGAGGGTTAAACTTTTGTTCATGTGTCGAATAGACACCGCCGCTGGATCAGGAAGGTTGTCGGAGCTATCTCTTGTGAGGTGAACAACGACTAATGTCAAAAGGTATCCATGATCAGGGTGTTTACGTCAATCTACGCCTTTTGTGTGGATACCGCTTGACCATGCATTCAAAACTATATTAAATCCGAGTGTGTTCAATTATTTTCGGTTTACATATACTCTAAGAGTATAAGATTTTGATTATGATGGGTTAAAGTCTCGTGGATTGGTCGGCCAAAAAGTCAAAAACCATAGTTACCCAAAAGATATCGATTATGATCACAAGATTGGTTAGGGAAGGGACCTTGAGGGTGTACCATGTATGTTACCATTTTTTTTACATATTATAACGCAAAACGACTTGTTAAGTAGTTAAAATGTTAAGTGATCAACAAAATGACACCTAAAACTTCCCTAATGATAGTTTTAACCCCATATGACCTAGGTTGTCTTCCATTCTCAAAGTACATGCTATTCCACGTATATAGGTTAACTATTCTCTAACCGAAAATCCATCATGCAAACAAGAACCATAATTGCCAAATAACTTTTGTATTTTCCCTACTCAAATGATCAACTTCTAATAGTTTGTACACAATGCATTAGATGGTTGTAAAAAGTTTTCAAACATGAAAAATGGAATGATAACTATAAATAGACATGGTGATATCACTTGATTAACCACCATGATCCAACCACCACACCAAATTATTGCACAAAAAAACACTCTTCTTCTTAACATCTATTTTCTAGCCTTTGATTAACTTATCTCATCAAATACATTGAGCAAAAGTTATACTTCAACCATGCCCAAAACCATTATTCCACATCTTCAAGAAAACAAGAAACCGTTCCACAGGAGGAACGGTTCAGGCGACCTCCATGTTTTTGAGGCCGCTCGTTACTATGAAGCCACCCCTCATAAAAATTACATGAGGGAGGGTGGAAGGCTAAGTCTTGATATCCCTAACAATAGAAGAAACTCAATTCCTTTGCATGTCATGATGAGTGAAAATCGAAATTCGATTCCTTTACAAAACATTATAATGGATCACAACCCTATGATGGTCAAGAAAGAGAAGAAGTACAAACAACCAAGCTCACCAGGAGGAAAATTGGCTCATTTCTTGAATTCCCTTTTCAACCAAGCTTCTTCCAAGAAGTCCAAATCGAAATCAACCACATCAACACAATCTACGAAAGACGAAGATGAGAGTCCTAGTGGTTGGAGAAGAAGGAGAAGGAGTAGCATTAGCCTCTTTAGAAGTGGAAATAGCAATTCCAACACTGTAAGTGACACAAAACCTATTTCTTCAAGAACACCACCTCCATATCACATACCACAAGCACCCACAAAGAGTGCAACTTACAAAGATCACACGCGCACATGTGAAATTACTAAAGCACCCTTCAATGAAAACCACAATGTCAAAAGTGGACTTTATGAGAAAAAAAGTTATGTAAATGGATTATTGGAGAAAAATAGGGTTTGTGATCATGACATAAAACAAGATGGTGATCACCATCAAAATAAGCATGATCAACCGGTCGAGATTCAAGAATTCAAAAGGTTCATTCTTGATGATAATGATGGTGGAGATAGTGATTCAAGTTCTGATCTTTTCGAGTTAACAAACTGTGACTTAGGTTACTACTCAAGTGGTTTGCCTGTTTTTGAAACTACACATATGGACAACATCAAGAAGGGTGCACCAATATCTCCAAAGCTCAAACCTTAATTATTCCAAATGAGAATATAATTTATGTCAAGGTTCTACATATTCATATGTTTTATAGCTAGGTTAAGGTTTTGTTTTATTTAGTTTCCAATCTATATTTGGTTATTCTTGTTTCAAATAACTATTTGGTTGGACATGCAATGAGCAAGAGAAAAATCCAGTAAGGAATTCTTGAGGTTTCACTACAAGAAACCAAAATTGTGGGTAAAAGGTTAAAATCCGTGCGTAATTTGCGAATACGTCCACACGGGAAGTTGGGAACCCTACTAGAGTATATATTGTGGGTAAAATTGTGGGTAAAAGGTTAAAATCCGTGGGTAATTTGTGAATACGTGCACATGGGAAGTTGGGAACCCTACTAGAGTATATATTGTGGGTAAAATTGTGGGTAAAAGGTTAAAATCCGTGGGTAATTTGCGAATACACACGAATTACCTACGATTTCATTTACATGGGAATTTGGGAATCATCCTACTTGACTATACATGCTTGGTTGATTGATTATTAGAAAAACGACATTCGATAGAGGGGTTTTATTGGTATGTATCAGGTTACGTGAGCCTAGAAGCGTTAGTCGAGTCTCTTCTCACGAAAAATTTGATTCTTACTATATGTACGTTAACAACAATCGCTACAAGACCGGTTATAAAGCATGTATGTATATTTGTTACAATGAAAAATAGTTTTGATATATGAATTTAAGAGAAATCTTTTTATTAAAATCCTTGAAATTTACTATTAAGGAATAGAAATAGCCTTCAATCACGGGGAAGATGTAAAGTTCAGGTGATGATTGAATGTCTTAAAAATTTTGAAAGCATATGATTTCTTTTGACATTTTTAAGTTTATTTCTACTTTACATTTGAAATAGTAAGTGAACATGAACCATGTCGATGGTTAATTTGATACTCTAGATTATACATCTATGATCAGTAGGTATATTATGTTCGATCACACTGTAAATGTAAGCAATGTGCCTAACTGCCTATGATGAGCTTGAGTGCATGAAATATCTATGAACATCATCAGAACTTGATAGATCGATCTTTCATTTTCTCTAAAACCTAATGCATTGCATAATACCGTCTTTAATTTATCTAGCGTTTCGTAGCCAATATATACTTTCCAGTTTTTAATTAACAACACGCGTCTATGATCCACGTACGTTCATCATTCAAAGATACTAAACGCGGGCTTTAAGATAAACTACTTGGCAAATAGCAACCCTAATGTCAATCAAATACTAGTAATTGATTAGACACAAATAAATTAACTGTGATGGTTTGAATACATATATCAACACTAGTTTCAGTGACAGATTTATATATAATTAAAAGTTATCAGATGCATTTCGCTGCATTTTATTAAGACTGACCCAAAGTTAAATATTTCGTATGAATCATATCTGTATATATTGAGGGTGCATCTAAAAGAGAGCAAAGTTACTAATTACTCCGTATTATGTTACGAAATCAAAATTATGTTTACTATATCGTACCTTTGTTGCTAAATAATGTAATCAAACTCGTCAACAGTTTATTAAATGGTGCTTGAAATTGTTGTCGTCACCTTGTCGGTGCAACAGTGGTTATTTTTTTTTTCAAGCACAATGAATGTATATAGTGAATACTGAATAGGACTGTTGTCCCATATTTGACAGGAAATTGATAACCACTTTGGAAAGAATTGAAAGTGATGTTGTATGATGATAAAAATGAGCAAACAATTGAAGAAAGGATGCAAGAATTTCTTACCACTTGAAAGAAAGTGACATTGCATGTATAATAATGCTTGCTTTTTAAGAATCAACACTTTTTTAGAATGTCATTATTATTAACTGTTTGAAATTTTGTTTAGTTAAATATGTCTTTTCTGCTTTATTATAGGTTACAAGAGTTTCTTGTCTTGCCTAAACTTCAAAATGTTTAAATACACAGGGAAATCGTGTGCATCATTTCGGGTGTCGACTGGCTCTTTCTTATGGGTTAAGCCACAAGCAATGAGCACATGTTCAGTGATCTATCTTTTAATTAGGAGTTGAAACTAAACTCAAGACTCGTTTTTCAAAAACTTTCTTAACCAATCAACTAAACGTTTGAGGTAGAAAATTGATACGCTTAAAGCAATGCTCCAATAATTGTCTTGCCTGCTATATTTTAATGCTACAAAGTTTAGCCATGGGACATTGCACTCATATTAGATTTTTTGTGTTTATTAATATATATACTAAAGAGCGTTACAAAAACGACCAAAGTGTTTGTCGTTTTGATGTTGGGCTACCTTTAGCCTGTTTTATATGGCCCCAAACATTCTTTACCGACTATACCGAGTCAAACATATATCACCAACACAAAATCTGGATCATTCTATAACTTTACCAATTCATGCCACCGCTTCCTTCAAGGCTAACGATTTAGGCTCAACGCTAGTATATTGTTGACTATTTGCCGATCAATTACATTGATATAGTTACTTCTTCTTTCTAGATCAAGATATGGATACCTTCCTTTTTTTCATCCGCAACATGTTTTATGTTAATAATCTTAAAATCAAAGAACACTATAATGAATAAACCATCATAAAGCTTATATGTACTATTTGTTGTTAGAGGATTAGGTTATTCCGATTCGGTGTTTTAGGTTTCGATGGTTGTGAACTGATAATCCATGGCGGCGATGGTGATGGTGGCATGGGTTCGCATACCTGTTGAAAATAGAGGTAATTTTTACTCCGTACTTAGGAAGATTGATTTGGGTTTTAGTGACTTTGTGTTTTTCCGAGTGGATTTTCCATATTATTATAAATTTCTGTTATGCGCATGTACTAATTTTGTTTAACTCTGTTGTGACTATATGTGTTTCATAACACTTTGTTCAACTTGAAAGATTATCATTTGAATCAATGGAAAATTGAAATAATGGCCTCATAAAGTGTCTTAAAATAGTGCATGTGCCACTAGAATAATAATAATACAACTTTGAACACAAATTGCATTAATCAGCTACTGTACAACATTAATGAATTCATAGTTGCAAAAATCTTAGGGTGTTAAATAGTTCTCTTCCTTTTTAACAACTCATATATGTACAAGTAGTTATGGGAAATGAACAAACACCCGTTTCCAGCTACATAGAAATATAATGCTACTTGGTTGTTATAGCATGATATAACGCTTATTTTTAGCCAATTACTGTTACATTGGGTTTACACAGAACAGTTCTTTGACCATATTCAGTTAGGCTCTTTGACCATGTTCGCTCTCATTTCGCTTTGCCTGCTGTACCTATAGTTCAGGTATCATTATGTTATTCATAGTAGCTGAATAAACATAAAGATATAACATTACAATAATTATATTGAATATGAGTACTAATTAACTTTCTTATGACAGGTGGCATTGGAATCTTGTGCGGGGCCTTTCATAGGCCAGAGTTAGCGACACTTGGCTAGGAATGCCACAAATGAATTTATGGACTGTGGATTCCACAGGGCCTGGAGCTTGAACCAGATGGACTGCACCTATAATTGTTGTCTTACAAGGTTATCCTTTTTTCCCAAACAAAGATAATCAAGTATACAGTAGGGTAAGACATTTACTTATCAGTACTTACAACCATGTTGTGTAAATAATTAAGTTTGGCATGATGAATATTTTGTGCAGCGATGAAAAAATAGGTGGGTAGGGTAACGGGTTAAAACAGGTGACTTTGGGTGTATGTGATTGACGAAGTTAACTAGACATGTATATTAACCATTTTTCCATCAATATGTAATAAGAGATTCATTTTGGTATTTGCAAAATAGTTATATTTAGCTTCTGATAGTTATCATTTTTTATGCAATTTCAAATTTTCATATGGATACACCAGTATACCTTCACCTGATCCCGATTGAGTCCTCCCAACTAAACCATTATTTCATACCAAATCTGTGAAATGATCTTCTTACCATATTTCACATCATTTTTTTATCGTGAGTATGTGGTTTTTGTTATTTTAGTATTCAATGTCGAGAGAACAATGTTATATATGTGATATGTCACGATGCTGAGTCGAAAATTTTATACTTCTTTTAGGGGATTGTCACAACATGGCTCACTCTATACCGATCTTGAGCTGACTTTTCTAGCGTTAGGCGACGTTAGCATTACACTCCTGGCAAAGGTCTACTGTATACTATCTCAGTACTATTTTCTTCTCCGTATGTTTATTAAGTTTATAGATGTTGGGTCCGCTCATTTAGTGTCAAGTATTCTTATAAAATCGGTCTGATGTTTTTGTTTCAGGTGGGATCACATTTGTTGTTGTTTCAGAAACTGCAAAAAGGATTAGTAGCAAGTGGAGCGATACATTCCTCACGCGTACGTGTGTGAATCAATTGGGTCTTCTAGAGATTTTTGAACGAGTCTATTTGTGTACTTATGGATTTATGTTTTTTGTTTGCTAGGTGATGGATAAGTTAATCAAAATATGCGTCGGTGACTTAAGGCGGTGGTTGAAATGAAAAACGAAAATGATATGCTTAAATTGCAGGCATACTTTTACACTGCTATCAAAAAATGTAAGTTTGTGTACAGTTGAAGCGAGATTGATAAAATCGTGAGTACATGGTTTTTGTTATTTTAGTATTCAATGTTGAGATAACAATGCTATATATGTGATTTGTCATGATGCCGAGTCTGAAATTTTATACTTCTTTCAGGGGATTGTCGCAGCAGGGCTCACTCTACACCGAGCTTATTCTACAGACGAGCTGACTTTTCTAGCTTCAGGGGGCATTAGCATTACACTTTTGGCTATACTATATCGGTAAGGGAACATCAGAAGTAAGAATCATAGAATGGGTCGCGTCTAATCACTTTGTATTGGTAATTTAGAGATTAAAGGGGTGATTGGATGTGTGCTTTGTGAGTGGTTGTGTGATACAGAATAACCAGATTTGGAGGAAATAAAACAGAGTGTCAGTGTTTCGATGCACATATGCAAATTTAGGTTGTAATAATAACATAGGGATGCTGACTGTGGTTGTAATATTACCTTTAGATGAGTAAGCATAGATTTATGCCATCAATGTTCTGATATGCTATTCAATTAAATATGGGTTGCTATTTGCTGGAATATGTTCTTCTCTTTATTTTGATCAGCTTAAGTTGTAGCTAAATAGCATTTGAGACTAAGTTAGCCCCGCCGCAACGCGCGGGCAGTATGCCAACTTGTTTCAGTATAAATGGTAAGTTTAAGTCAAAACTATGATATATGGGACTTCAACTCATAACAGGAGCCCATATACAAAAAGTTAGCCTAATAAGGCTAAAGCCAAAAAGACGAGAATACATTACAACCGCTGCCCGGCAATAGAGGTGTAAAAAAAACCGGTTCATGAATCGAACTGGGAAAAAAAAATGAAACCGGTTTTTTTGAAACCGGTTTTTTTTAACCGAACCGACGGTTTCGTAACTGGTTTAACAGAAATCGACCGGACTGTTGGATTTTATAACTAGTAAACCATTTACTACGAGTACGCAGCGGATGGATCTAATTTGATATCAAGAATTAATACACATATCTAAATAAGAAACACTAACATTTGTTTAATGACAAAAGTCAATTAAACGAGAATCTTTATCTTGAAACTAAGTGATTAAATTATCACCTCTATGGTTACATACACAACACGTCGAACAAGTACGCAACAATGCAAGTCGTAACTTCACGAAAACAAACAGCTAGTGTTCTTGATCTTGCTTTTAAACCAATCGAATAATAAATAGTATTACATTCGAATGGATATAAAAGCAGAATAATAGTAATACCAAAACAAAGATTTAATATCTTTGTTTCAATCGAGTATGCAAGCAAAGGACAAAAAACCTTTATGGTTTTTATGTTGCAGCCAATCGGTGGAACAAGTAAAAGGAAAAGCAATATACTCTTGTGGTATTAATATGTGACGGTGAAGGATTTGCTTTTGTGAGTTACTAGTAAAAGAGAGAGAGGTGGGGAGTTTATATAGCCATCAAACCCTAGTTATAGATAAACTAGGACTCCTCATAATCCTTATCAAATAACAACACATATTCCCTTATCTCCAAAATTGATCCCAAACACCCTTCTAGAAGCTATATGGGCCGGCCAACAAGTGGGACCCATAAGGTTCGGGTTTTTGTCAATTTTAGTCTCTTGGTTTACATTTAAATACTCGTTAAGTTAGTTATAAAATTACAACGGTAACTAACGGTTATTTAAATTATTACGTGAAGCATATTAAACCTTTAATAATAAGTAAATATATATTCAACGTTTAATAAATATACTCTTCGTGTCTTTACGTGTGTGCCCCCAGTAGGCTCACATATTTCTGGTCGTATAACATGCGTATCCGACTCCCACATCCCAACATCTCCCACCTGGGAGTAGGAGTAGCATACTCCATTTATACCAACAATGGAAACGTCTAGCAGCACTCGCATTGCCATAAACTGGAAATACTTGAGATGTTGTTTCAAGAAAAACTCTCAGGACAATGGTTATGTATTACTTGCTATCATCATCCCTTTGTTACAGATACCGTTAAACCATGGATATGGATCCTAACTCGTTCCATATAGTTTAACTATTTAGTTTCTCGTTATAGAAGTTAATTCAGATATACCAAATGTAATCAAGAATCATCTTGAATTACCCTTTGGGTACGACCATACAATTATCTGATTAATTCTGGAGAGGCGCCATGTAACCTTTGCCCTTTTTGTGAGTTTGAATGTTCTAATATTAGTCCTTTGACTATTTGGTGTTTGCCAGTTTTATTAGAACTTGTACCGTGTTGACGATGATGAATTTATGAGATATGAAGTTTTTTATGGTTTATTGTGTATAATAATCCTTTTTAGATGTATTATTGTGTTATTTATATTCCGAGTGGTTGACCCGTGAAATTTGAGAAATGTCGAAAAACGAGTCCCGACACGTCTGTTAATGTCCAAATGAGTTTTGGGAAAGTATAAGGTGTAAATATATCGTGTAAATACTCT